>JAUCMU010000143.1:2213555-2239345 GCA_032275025.1 Enteromius treurensis
TATATACACACACACACACACATTACTGTGCAAAAGTCTTAGGCCACTTTTAAAATTATAATTATTACAATAATATATCATATATACATTTTATATGTATTTATCATTTATATTAATGATAAATACTTAATTAATATAAAATATATTGTACATTTTAAAAATATATAATTTAACTACAACTATATACAATAAATTAATAAATATTTTATACTTAAAAGTATAAAAATATAAATACATCTACATTTTTTATAAGATAACTTATGTATACATTATTTATTAATTACCTTGTTGTTGGATGACAGACTTTGTCTTTAATCTAAACTGCTTTGCTGACATCTATGCAAATAAACCCTTTGCTCTTTTAAAATCAAAGATCAAAAATCAAGGGTTTTTATTTACTTTAGCTTGCAATGGCATTAACTATTGCGGGTAGGCTGTTTAAACAGTCAACAGTGACGTAAGTTACACGCAAAAGGTGACCCAGATGTTTGTTTCTGCTAGAGAATAACACACAGAAACACTTATACACAAAAATGCCACGAGGAGGCAGGGCAACTTCAGTGGCATTACTGCCTGGACTGGATGAGCTACAGTGATAATTAGAGACAGGCTAGCATGTCACAGCTCTAGTTCTGCGTTACTCTATTTTGGTGAGACATGAAAGACTAGAGCACTGAAGCTGTAACTGAACTCAGAGGTAGAATCATGTTAATATTAGGTACAAAATGAAATACTCAGGTGCAGGTGGAGATGGGCTCTCATGGTTTGGATCTGTTAAAGTGGACAATACAACATGGGCCTGCAGCGTCATGTCTTTTATAGTGAAGGATACAGGCCTGAAAGAGATCAGAATCAACTGACAGCATTAGCTGGTTATTCTTACTGTATGATTGCATGCTGAATCCATGTGGGTGTAGTATCAAAAAAGTTAAAATACTTACTGCCCAGCCACACCAAACTGACTAGACACTGGTAGACCATAAGACTCGGCAAAGTACAGCAGCCCCTAAAAACAATTTAACAACAACTGATTAATGATTACAAATTTAAATAGATTTAAAAATAATCATGAATTAATAATAAATAAATACTTATTTTCATTATATTTAAAAATATTTAATGATTTATTATTAACGATGTTATTACAATCAACACTGATTCATGATTGTGTTAATTATAATACATATACAATACTGTGCAAAAGTCTTAAAAAAACACATAATAATAAGTACATTTTGCCACAGGATAAATTCACTCAAAGTGTGGTAAAATTTACAAGCAAAATTAATGCTCCTGAGCTAAATTCCACCTGTCCCAGATAACGCAATGGAATTATTTAAGTTTTATATCTTTAATAAATTTGCAAAGATGTTAAAAACCTGTTATTAGATTTGATTTTAAAAAGTAACTTAAAGTAAATCAATTTAAAGCCTGCAACATAACAAAACTTGAAAAAAAAACAATGTTTTGGGAGTCTTTTTCAGCATTAAAATGAAGAATTAAGACTCGTCAAAGCAGATTCCTACAGTATTTTATACACAAGGGACACACTTATCCGTACAGATGTATTTGACCCTGTTAAAGACAGCATGAAGAGAAGGTCAGTCATGTGTGTCCAGACCACAGTGTGCTGTCCAGTGCTGTAACTCACTGTGACAAGCTATCTGGTTCAAATCCAAGCATCTGTCCCACTGCATCAATGACTGACACAAATACACTGTGGCCTGCCAAGAAGTTACGCCACTGACACACAGCCAAAGCCATACGTGAAAAGGGTCAGTACTGTCTGGGCATAAGCCACTGCCGCTAGACCTTCCTGGATATCAGGGTCAAAGGTGGAGCGCAAGGAGATGGTGTTTATCATTTATCTTGGATGAATAACAATAATAAAATCACGGACGCAATCATAGAATATCAGTGCTATTTTGTTTTTGTTATTTTGAATGTTTTGCATAATCCAACAGTTTAAATAATGCACTTTTAAGGAATGCAATATTCCCTATTGATACAGATTCAGAATGCAACAACATAAATAAAGTACCACACCTGTCTGTGAGTTAAAAGAACATGGCAGTCTGTTCATTTCGCATACCACACATAACACACTTTCTCTGGCTTGGGTAAATATGATAGGCACAACGACTACTGGACATCCCAGGACAGAAATAAGTGGCAATAAAAAAGAATATGGCAGATCCTCATGTACTCGCCAGCACACACATCAAATAAAAAATACTTGCATTGGGAACACAAACAACTTGTATCCTGTGTATTCAAAACATGCCGTGCTGGACGCTCACCCTCAGTTCTTTGAGGCAGAAGGTCACGGTTGAATCCTCTCCAACCTGAAAATAGTCAAACTCATCTGGGTGCAGCATCAGCTCGGTGTTCATGCCCTTGATACAGTCTGAAAACAAACAAACAAAATCTAATTAATCTAGGACCTCTATGTTGAGCGTCTGAGTGCACAGGAGCTCTGGTACACAGTGCACTGGAGATGGAAGGTAGCTATTAAAATTATATCATGTTTACATACAGTATGTGCATCAAATATTTCTACTCAAATTCACAATATTCATGGTACATACTACAACAATAGTTAGAGTACTACATGCTAGTGAACTTCCTTAAAGTTTTCTTACTATTTTCTTCCTCACAAAAGGTCCTCAAGGTTACTTTAAAAGAGGAAATGGAAAGAGTGACCTCTTCTTGTGAAGCTGGGAAATGCATCACAATGTCACCTAAAAGCCTAAAATGGGAACAAAATGTTAAGTTAGCTTATAAATTTGACTATTATACTACAAATGAAAGCCCTCATTAATTAACAC
Source organism: Enteromius treurensis (assembly GCA_032275025.1). Taxonomy (NCBI): domain Eukaryota; kingdom Metazoa; phylum Chordata; class Actinopteri; order Cypriniformes; family Cyprinidae; genus Enteromius; species Enteromius treurensis. The sequence continues at coordinate 2,216,384 of JAUCMU010000143.1, forward strand.
TAGTTAATGCACTAACTAACAATGAAAAATAATTATAGTACAGTATTTATTAATCTTTGTAACCATTAGCTGATTCAAATATAACTGTTGCTTGTTTGTTTATATTAGATCAGATACAACATTTGATTTTAATAATTTTTAATACATTTATGTAAACATAAATCATCTAAATAAACAAACAAAAAAATTACTAAGAGTTTCAGAAAAAGTTGTACTGAATTATACGTGCACTTACTTGGACTGGGCCATTAGAACATTTGGACAGAGGTGAGCTGGAAACACGGCTTGCAAAGCTTCGCATTCCTGATACCCCAAATTATAGGTCTTTGTTATTCCTAAAACATGTAAGTGCCAACATCTTGATTAGAACAAATGTGATAAGTTGTGATGAATTATGCAATATGGAAATGATTTGTAGCATCTCAGCGTCAGAGTCCAGTGAAGTGTGCTGTCACCCTGTGATCGCATCCGCCAACACCAATCTGTTCCTCCCTCTGTCAATGCACTACCAGATTCAATACATGCTTCACATGCAAATGAACTAACCGTGCTTGCAGTGAAACTGAAATATCACCCTGCTGTTTGGGATGTTGATGGATATCTCACATTTGTCCACACTGCGCTCCCTCCATGACGCACAGCGGAACAGGGGAAGCACACACTAAACATGATTTAAAAAGCATTGGATGATTAGTAAATGCTGTACTATGAATGAATAATACTGATGGATATGAGTTCAGGCACTGGGTGTTACTATCCCTGGTTCAGAATTAATCCTTTATGTCTGACGTCTAAATCAGTCTTGTTTTCCAGTCATTATAAACCAAAGACAAACATCTGCTAACAGATTCAGTAAAATTGAATTAATTTAAAGCAACTTTATATCTTCATTTTGCACATAAAGTAAATGTATCTTCTGATTGGATGTTTGTATTGGAGAAGTATATTCATTTTTGGCAGTGCATGCAACATTTAGCTAATGCCACATCTTGGCCAGGAATTCAAGACTTAAGTGAATTAGGACATCTTAAAACTTTTTAAAGACCCACAGAAACTTTGAGTACTAACATCATTGTCCATTTCTGCAAGACTCCTGCGAGAAATATTTGGTTCTGAATGTTCAGTACCTTCATGTTTAACTTGCATTTTACTGTTTCACAGTCTTTCTGAATGACTGAATCAGGAATATATTGCTGGAAGAAGAGAGGAGTGAAGCAGAAACAGGCATAAGCCGATTGAGATGAGTTTACTGTCCTTACAGCCAACTACAAATGAGAGAGACACAGAGGCAGGGAATTAGAGGCAAATATGGTGGATAGTTCATGTTAACGAATACAATTAACTAATGTTAACAAAATAACAACCTTATTGTTAAGTGTTACTGATTAAGCTTAGACAAAAACGAAAGATTAAGACTGAATACTCAAAGATAGTGCCTCAAAACCTAGTGTGAGCTGCATAAGTTACGTAGATGATGAGGCCAATACTGCTGTCATTTAACGTAATCGAAGGCAGCTTATTATATTTTAAGACACAACCGATGACCAATTTCCAAAATATAATCACATATGCATTTTTATCAAACCTACCCCTTTCTCCAGTGGATCCAACCATATTTCATCACCAATTCTTGACAGAGCATGAACTGCTTTTCCGAAGACTAAACAGAGATATTTATAAACAAAAACTAACGTTACGTTAACCGTTATCGGAAAAAGGTTTATTTAGATAATAATGAGTAAAATTATGTCCTACCTTTAATGCAGTTGCCTTCAATGACACACTTCATTTCCCCCCCTCCTTGTTCAATATTTGCCAAAAAAATGAGAAAATTTAATTTAGAGAATAAAAACAGTTGTTGTTTTTTTTTACCTCAGCGCTAAAGAGCGGGAAAGAAGCCAGCGCGCGCCATCTAGTGTACGACTCGCGCGCTCCTGTTCTCAACAGAGTTTATTTAGGGATTTATTGGGTTTTTAAGAATAGAATAGAATAGAATAGAATAGAATAGAATAGAATAGAATAGAATAGAATCACAGTGCATGACATTTAACGTGTTCCATGACAGAGAATAAATACTAACCGAGTATAATTAACTATATATCTTATGTGAATATAATATGTTATATGCATATGCACATGTCGATAAATGAAATACAAATAAAAAGTTATTTATTTATTTGTCTTAGTAGTTTGTTGCGCAAAACACATAGGAACTGAATATATATCGCGAGCAGCGGAAGACCGGAAAGATTAAAGTGTAACACAGACACACTCATGTGGTTTTGTAGATGTAAATATGAAAATCGCAAGGGCTAAAAGTTTATTATAGAGACATTTACGCCGACAAAAATGTGTTCATATGGAAGTCGATCGATCCTCACTTAGTTTGACCATGTATTTCGTGCAGTCCGACTGTAAATTGTCTTATTCTTAGGGAAGAAGAGGCTTTTGCTTTAATGGCTTGTAATGATGACTGGCAGGTAGCAGGGCGCCGAAAAGGAGCTCCTAAAAGAGGAAAACAAGCTTCAAACCCCAAACTAGACTCACACCAGGTGTCTGACTGCAAACCGGACAAGCAGAAGATTATAAACGCCATGTGAGAGTTGATCTGACTGCCACCATCACACGTAACACGAGTGTCTGTGTCAAATATAAGCAGGCATAATGCTTAACAACACCATGATATTCTCTTAAATACACTGGAGTCTTAAGTGAATAGGAGAGTGCACGAACTAAGTTATGAATTGTGTTCAAATTGTCTGTGACTCTTTCTCAAATGTTCTTTACCTTCACAGGAATGAACTGAGAGGAGAAAACTTCTGGATGAAATGGAAAGGTGAAGCTGAATTACAGCTGTACTGCCCATAAATGTGAAAATACAATTTGACCACATTCCCATCTCCACCCTCAGATCTCCTCTCCGAACGTCTTCTTTCCAGTGCTTCTGGTTCCTCAGAGCAGAACGGAGAAGTTTCCCTTCTGCACTGTGTGTGTTACGGTTTGGGTCACTTTGCTTCTTGTGTATCTGCCCGGTATCAACTTGCGATGTTGTTACTGCTGTTAGAGAAGCTACAGGTATGAACATTTCATCTATATGAAATCGTTCATATGAAATGATTTGTCAGTTCAACGTACACATGTTCTTTTCCCCCCTCAGATTCCAGTGGGCAGTTGTTCTGTATATGATCCTGTGTTTTCTGACCAGGAGTGTGATGCCCTCAAAGAGCTGGGCTTCGTAGTTTTGACTGAAAATGAGGTGCACACATCTACTGACGTGGACAAAGACATTTGCTCTGCTGTCCTTTTTTAAGCATTGTTTCCCATACAGGAGGGAAAGCGAGCGGTTTATCAACCCACACTGTTTTACCTGATGCATTGTGGGAAGGCTCTGTACAACAACCTGCTGTGGAGAAACTGGACACCGCATACATTGGCAAAAATGATTATAATTGGCAACAGTTTTCATGGCATTCAAGAGAGGTGGGCTTCTGGTGTTATACGACACATTATTATTAGTAATAACTAAGTTATAACTTTAAAAAAAAATAAAGATAATTTGATATATAACACTCCTACAGTCTCAGTATTCATGCTGCTGAAAAGGCAACAACGTGTGTACGTTTAACCAACTTTGAGTCTTATTTAACTTCTTTTTCTTAGGATGCTTCAGAGAGAGTTTGAGAGAGACTACAGCTTTCTTTCGAATGTATCCTTAACGTCTAACTTACCTCACAGTGTTACAATTAATGCATGTTTATAAAGGATTTCAAAATCCTCTCTATGGAAGTAAATGTCCTATTACGCAGTCATGTATGATAAAAATGTTATTTTGTTGAATATCTGTGTCACAAAAGTTGACCACATAGGTGTCATATTGTAAACAAAAGCTTTAGATTCTCACAGCTTTACACTCACAAGCCTTGACTAAGTGTTGTTTTAGGTTGTAGGTGTGTGTGACGAGACGTCTCTGCCCTGCTCGCCACGATTCCTGGATGTGTTCAATGACACAGCGCTCATTCAGTTCCCTCTGGGAAATCTGAATAAACTCCCAGAATGCATGTGGACTGAGCCTTTAGAGCCACTGTACCAACACTGCCAAGATCTGGAGATCATCCAGAAAGAGAAAAGGAGCTGAAAATATGACTGCTTTAAAAATGCTGCATTATTATTTTGGCTTGTTTATTTCCAGTTCCTTGTTGTACACATTGTTTCTTATTCTAATAATAATACTAGTAATAAAATTGTGTCTTTTTTTTAATAGGAGTCTTGTTTTATTTGCACTTAAAAGTGAAGTATTTATATGGTGTCAACATACAGAGTTGGAGAATATTTCTGCCACAGGATAAAAGAAATTAAGAGGTACTTGCAAGATTTGAATTCTTAATTGAGTTAAAAAAAACAACTTGCAATTGCAAGAATCAAAACTGTAAGATAAAAAGGTTACATTTATAATTCTGTGGCAGAAACAAAAAATGTAGACAATGAATTGTGATATGTGATAAATATATGTGTGTGTGTCCAAATTGCAAGAAAAAAAAAAAATCCAGAATTGTAAAATAAAATGAGCAATTATCTTTTTTTATTCTGTGGTGAAAACAAGCTTCCATAAAAAAAAGATGGTGAAACTACAAAATAAAGAAAGTTGCATAACTGATATTCCCTCATAGAAATGAAACTTTATTTAGTCAAACATTTTAATGACTTCAAAACTTTGTCCTCAAGATATTGTAATTTTTTGGCTTCCTCTTCTCTCCACACTTCTCTCTTGTGTTAGAAAAGACACTGAATTGAGGTGGTTGTACAGTCATGTGTCAAACACTGGATCAATCTCACTCACTCAGCCTCCACCTTCTTCTTAGAATCACCTGACTCTTCCTTCACAACACACTCTTTTCCGTTCACCACTGCTGATTCTGATGCCATCATATTGCTTGATTTTGATTGGCTCTCAGTGGAGACACCGTTAGTGATGTTTGACTGTTGTTGTTCCTCCTCCTCACTTCTGTTTTTTGTGGCACAATCTCCATTTTGCAGATGGGCCTCGATCTGGCCGTTCATTTGAGAGTGCTTTGGTTGCTCAGAAGAGTCATTTTCCGATGATTGACTTTCTGTCTGTTGCCCATCCGCTTTAGTCTCCTCAGTAACCTCTCCATTATTGGTCTGCAGCTCTGAATCTTTGTTCTCATCGGTCGATTCAGAGTTCTCCAGTTTAGCCCTTTCCGCCTCTTCTGCTGCTTTCCTTTCTTTCAGCTTCTCTTTGAACTCCATCATTCTTGTGCTTAAGCAACAATAACAGTGATTTATATAGCGCTTCCCGTAAGTTAAAAATGCACCATAAACAGAATCAGAACATGAAAATTCTGCAGAAACCAAATGCAGATTATTCACAAAATGTTATGCCGTTGTTGTTTTTATTGTTTATTTATGTTTGTTTTGCTTTATGATCTTTTTCAAATGCAATTATAATAAGTAATAATAGTAGTAACTCCCACTAACAAGAAAAGATTTTTACGAAAACACATTTTCCATTCCAAAAAATAAATATATAAATATATATATATAGTATTTGTTGTTCTGTCTTTAATTTATGCTTATTTAAACAAAAACTGCATTTACGAAAATCGAAAGAAATTTCCAAAATAACGAAAATTATGAGAAATATAAAAAAGTGTATGCACCTATTTATATTACGTTTGCCATTTTTAAACATGACAATACTTTATATATACTACAGATCAAATGTACAGACATATATATATATATATATATATATATATATATATATGTATGTATGTTTGTGTGTGCGTGTGTTGACATGTTTCTGAATTTCACAGTGGTTGAATCCTGAAAGTCTCTTACCTGTATGAAGTCTTCAGTATGCCATTGACCAGAGCGAGCTGCTCCAGTGTGGTCTCCTGAGAGGGAACCAAACCCTGAAACACAGCTCATGTTCAACAAAAACCCTGCAAGTCTTCACACGTCGGCTCTATTAAACAGCAATTTCAAGCTGCGCTTACCTCAGGTGGTGTATCGCAAAGCTCTGCCCCTCCCTGACGAATTGACCGTTCTACACGCACGGCCTGCTGGGTAATGTTCCTCAGGAAGTCAGCGCTGCATTTGGTTTGAGGATGATCTTCCCCGCACTGTTGCACCACATAAACACGCTTAAGACACGATCATTCTTTCAAAGCAAAAATTCAACACACGAACACGAAATCTGACCTTGCTCTGGAAGATGCTGTGAGCTTCCTTTTCATGATTCATGCCTCCTCTGTAGTCTCCAGCCACACACAGCCTCTGAGCCAGCAGATGGTGTCTGCCAAACAATCAAGAAATGACCTCGAGCAACTTTTAACACACAGGTAAAATAATTATTCGTTTAAATTACTTTGGCTCTGACCCAAACCCTTAATGAGCTGCCTCCGTGTCTAATAACGCCGTAACCAAAACTGAACTACACCTAAACTCCCTTAATGGGCAGCAACTAATTATATTTTTGTATTTAATATGCTTTAATTATAAATTATGCATTTGGAGACAGTTTATTTTTTTCTATTTGATTGTGCATAATTGGTTGGGGTTTTGTTAATTGGGGTAATAACGTTCCAGAATTGTAACTTGTGGCAAATACAAAATGAGAATCTAGGAGATTTTTAATCAAAAGCAAAACCTCTGGAAGCATTACAGCTTTAAAAGAATTAACAGAATTAAAATCTCATAAAAAGGTCACAAACTTAACAAATAAACGGGCTACAAAGCAAAAAAGTCTCTAATTAGATGCCACTCTTTTCTAATACAATTTTTTTTCCAAATAAAGTTATCTGTGCCTTCTTATATTATATTAATAAAATTACCACACACATACACACACTATATTTGTAGTATTAAGTTTGAGTGTTTTATATAACGTTAATTGTATATAAAATTGCATTATAAGGTACTTACCACTGAAAATACCTTCTATTTTCTGTATTATATATGAATTTTTAAACTGACAATTTCTTGCAATTTTTTTGCATTGTGCGTTAAGGATATACGTGATCCTTCCATTTGTTTTGACAAAAATTAGTTTTTTAAATAATCTGCTCACTAAGGTTTGGATTCTTGGATCTGAGCAGGTTATTGTATGATTACGATACAGTCTTTTTATGCATCTGGTCTTACATCAGAGCTGTCGTCAGGTCTGTGTCTCCTCTGAAGGAGCTGTTGAGTTTCAGTGCGCTCTGTAGATACTGCAATGCCTGCTCTCCCTGAAGAACCAATCCCAGAGAAGCCTGATGGAGGGGGGGGGGGGATACACATTATCATTCACACCAATATTTCTATTCGGGATCAGTCAAAGCTTGGTGACCCATGATGATGTTTACATCAATGACTGCAGTGTAAGGATGATCTGCTCCGTGGACCGTCAGCAGAAGAACTTTGGCACGATACAGGCAGCGCTGAGCCAGAGCAGTTTCGCCTCCAGCCAAAAGATACACTGCCAACAACACCTGGAACAAAAGTGCATCAGATAATGATCATCTCTGAGCATTTAAAAAAAAATAGGTCTGTTTGGTTTCGTGAGAGCGTGACTCACGTATTGCCGAATGGTGTTGGGATGATCGAAACCCAGAACCCTTTCGCTGATGACCACAACCCTCAGCTGCACACTACGAGCCTACAGGAGACGAGAGACACATTAAGCGGATAACAACGGACACGGAACCGTCTCAGAACTTTACTAGAATCTCTGTTTAAAGCTATTTGGCCTTTAATAACATTAATTTGATGCAAGGTTTTTGTAATGTTTTTTCTGAAACATTTTAGTTAGACATTCATTAAATGCTTTTTTAAACCTTATAAAGTACTGTTTGTTTTTAGAATGCTAAGTGAACATTCAAAAGTAACTTTCCCATCCCATTAATAGTTACATAATATAAAGGAAAAAAAGTTTTTGACAATGGTTCAACATTTGAAGTGGATCAAAAAGTGTTCCTAAGACAAGAACACATTTTGGTTTTAGGACAACTTTGATGAAAGGTTATCATATAAACTTAATTTTTGAAGTTTAAATGTAATATGAAATATAAACCGTATAGTTTTTATTCATTATATTTTTATGATTTAAAAAAAAAAGTTTACACTTAATCTAAAAGCTTGCTTCGTTAACTCTAAAGCTTACTTGAATGTGGGCTGGCAAAGCCTTAATTTGACCGAGAAGGTCCTATTATGCAACAAGCTTTCTTTCAAGCCAACGGGCAGCAAGACACACCCTAGATAGTGCACACAAACACACCTCAGCAGGATGACCCTGCACATAGGCCACTTTTGCCAGCTGACTAAGACAATGGCAGGCCTCAGGATGTAGGTCATCACACACACGACCAAAGAGGTACGCCGCTTCTTTCAGCTGCTCGTACGCCTGCTCCAGTAACCCTGCAGAGACAACAGGGTCAGACCAGGCTGTTCACACATGACTCTGGTAACTACTGCCCACTGGGTCGTGGATACCTTTCTGAAGACTGTTCTGAGCCGCCTTGAACATCCGTGTGGCGTCGGTGGTTGTTGTGGTTATGTGCTTGACAACAGGCAGGATGTTGAGCACGTCATCAGGACAGATTGGTGCTTTGTTACGGTTGTCAAGAACGTATTCTCTGAGACGGAGCTGTGGGACATTCACAAACAGACTTTTCTATGATATAGGCAGTAATGTCACAGCACAGACATCCTACAAGATAGCAACTAAGATCTTCACCAATGCACTGCTCTGTAGCTAGTATCAAGGGATTTCTGACCATTACTGTGCACCAAGCTGAATTCATTTGATCAAAAATACATTACATAATATTATTGCTATTTAAAATAACTATACTCTATTTGAATTCATTTTAAAATGTAATTTATTCCTGTGATTCAAAGCTGAATTTTCAGCATCATTACTCCAGCCAAATGACTAATCGTGATTTAATCGCATTCAAAATAAAAGTTTTTGTTTACATATGTATATATAAATACACCAATACAGTTTATATTTTTTTTTAAATATTTACAAGTATATACATTTATATATATATATAAAAAGAAAAGTATTGAAAAAAATCTTCCTGACTCCTTTCAAGCATGTTTTTCAATATATTTTATTAAAGGATTCAATATATTTTGCTAAGATGTAATATTCGAATTGTTATTGTTAATAAATGTACTAAAATAAGTAAAATATATACATTTGTTCTTTGTTGATAAATTGTTTTCTTGAACCTTAGGCAATAAAACATGTTAAACTAGTTTTAGTCAATTTTGTTACATATATCTTGCTTTGTATTTCTAACTTGTTCAAGAGATCAACCTGGTAGCCTAGTATACACTACAAGCAAGATTATCGCATGCAGAAACAGTAATATTGTAATCTTTCAAATTTAGCCATTGTTTTGTTCAACGCAATACCTGAATGCCAGTCTTCAAGCACATCTCTCTTAACAAGGAAATCTTCTGGAGTCCGTACTGCTCTACTAGATGGTCCACGTTTGACCTGTAAAACAGATTACTTTATGAAGACATATGTAAGGGTTAAAACCTCTGGAGCGGATGGTCTTCGCTTACCCTAGTCCTTCTTTAAGTCTGTATGTTTCTTGAGCATCTTGACTGATCAGACTCCACAGTTCATTCCAGCTGAGTGCGTTCCATGTTGTGCTTTCTGCAGCCCCGCCCCCTCCACGGCCACGCCTCCTGGAGCGCTTCTTAGTCTCCTCCCCATTTGATGTAGAACTGAAGTGGGGGACCAATAAGCAGCAGAGGAAATGACTCACTGCTGCAGACAGGTTAGATGTTTCCACTCCCTGAGAAAAAAAACATAAACATAATTAAATTTGAAAAAATCCTTTAACTAAAAAAATAATTTCACTTTGTGAAGACGAAGTACCTGAATGTAGCCACTGAAGAACCTGTGCGCACATCGCACTACAATCTCTGCAAACGCCAACCTCTGAGAGAGACGGGAAGATATGATTAAGACGCTTACTAAACGCAAAATCTCCCCGTTATGTAATGAATTTCTGAAAACATTTACCGTGATGTGTCTCAGTTGATGTTTGAGATCTGATTGGCTGATGGACGAGATCAAGTGACCTAGATAACGGAGGTTTATGCCTTTCTGATGGAGGGCTTGTCGTAAAGCACCACCATCCATGGGTATGTCAGTGCCGTGAACGCAGTCGTTCATCTGAAAGTAAACATTAATTTGATCAAAATACAGTAAAAAAAAAAAAAACATTAATATTGTGAAATATTATTATGATTTTAGTTTTTTATTGTAATATATAGTAAAATGTTATTTATTCCTGTGAACAAAAGCTGAATTTTCAGCAAAATGACTTTATTTTTCAGAGTCACATGATCCTTCGGTAATCAGTCTAATATGCCGATTTGCTGCTCAAGAAGCATTTCTTATAATTATAATACATTTTTTTGGGAAACCGTGATACATTTTATTTTTCATAAATCTTCAACAGAAAGTTAAAAAGGACAGCATTTGTTTGATTGAATTGATCTATTCAATGCGTCTTTGTGGAATAAAACATTTTTTGGGAGCCAAAAAGAAGTGTATAAAAACGCAAACACACTCACAAATTCTGGTATCCGGTCGTTTATGATAAACGTTGCTGCTTCCTTTAATAATCTCTTCTGTAGCTCCACGGCATCGCTGTCTGAGCTGGGAAACTCCACACCTACTCAAAGAGACGGAAAACAGGTCTCAAACTAAATCACTAATCATGGAAATTCTCATGTTTAGCAGTAAACAAGCTAAATATAATGATTTCTGTTGAAGACGGATATTATAATAGTAGTTCTGCTCCAAAATCTGGTGAGCTGCCTACTTAGTATCTTAAGCACCCTGGAGCAAACCAGTCATTAGGGTCAACCTTTTAAAAATGTTTTAGCATATAACTGAGTTCAGATATATTTACAGGAGGAAACTTGCAAAATATCTCTATGTAACATGATCTTGAATTCATTGCAAATTCAGGAATTTATGAAATTAATTTAAAATTTTTGACCTGTACAACGTAAGTGGTGCTTATGACTGCTTTTGTGCTCCAGGGTTACATACTGTAAGAGCATTCAAAATAAGTCACTTAGGTTTCATTTCAGAAGATGGGTTTGGAGCAGAGCTTCTATGCAGTCTGTTTTAATGCATATTATTGCATTCATTTGAGCATGATCTTTTTCTGACCTGGGGAGAAGATATTAGGGTTGAAACGCATCTCAAAGATGATGTCACTGATGGATCCGACATCTTTGCAAGCTTTTCTGACCGCTTCTATGTTCCGAGAATCAGCTGACAACACACAAATAAACACATGTAATTATTCCTGTTGAACAGATTTATCTCAGACACGCAGTCCAACATCCCACAACAGAAGGAACGTGAACACTTGCTGTTGTTCTCACCAGATGTCATACACTCTTCCACCCCTCCGTTCTCCTCCATATAAGCCTTCACTCGCTGCGAGAACTGAGCGTGTCTGAAACATCAAGACAAATCGTGTTCACGTGCACAGATTAACAAATACAAATATCCAGTTTAATATCCAAGCTTTTATGAATATACATAACTAGGCTTTCTGTGTGTGTGTGTGTGTTTGATTCATGCATTAATAACAGTTGCTTGGTTACGATATGATGCACTATGCTACAACCAAGATTGCCATCTAATCTGTACATTTGCTTTTAGTTTTATATCAATTTACACCAAAATTATTTTAGATTATAATACTGCTAGAAAGACAATAATTGTTCGATTGTAGCATTCCAACAAGGTCAACACTGGCTCGACCAATGGCGTGGAATTGGGGGTGAAGCTATTTGTTTGATCAGCGCTTGGGAAACCTGTAAAAACTCACTTGTGTTGAATGAACGCCTTCACTAGCTCCGGCCGTAACCGACACAAAACGTGAGGGTACCGTCTAGGAAAACTCCCCTCCGTTTCTGCTCCTCCTTCTCCGTCTTCTACATGAAAGTTAGCATCAGCTGGCATAGTACGATACACATCTAGCAGGTAATAGCGACCATCGGCCCCCAGAATCCCCTGGGCATCTACAGAGGTGAAGAGAGGCAGCTTATGCCCGGTCGACCCCAGAACCGCATGTCTTTGCAGAGAAAGAGCCTTTGCGGACTGAGCCAGCAGCTCTAGGAGTTTCCGTCTCGATGGATTTTCCAGCGGCCCTGCGCTGTAGCCGTATAAAAGGCCATTGGGAACCTCAGCCTGCTCGGGGGCCTGAATACCTGGGGCCAGGCCCTGCGCGGACAACCGGACGCCGCGGTAGTCGGCCAGCGCGGTGGGGATGGTGTGCAGGTTTTGGAGGTCTCCGTCCAGGTCACTGTAAGCCTGGACACATCGCAGCTCATGGCGCTGAGCGGCTCTGTGACTCCGCTCTCCTCCCAGCATACTCATGAACACACCGCCGCATAAGAACGCCGGGTCCTCGTGAGATCCGTTGACTGAGTCGACAAAACCATCGATCACCTTCTCTGCCCCCTGAGCAACAGCCCACACAAAAGCACTGTTCACCTGCAACAACAAGCAACGAAAAGTAAGCAGTATAAACTTACAACGCAAGAAAAAAAAACAAAGAATCTTCTTTGTTTTAGAAGAAGAGTTCGGTTTAGTCCGTAGTAATAATAATGAGCTTTCTATGGAAACAGCAGAAGTCTGGTCATCTGGGCAAACTCAGACCTGCAGTAACGCTCGGTCCCTCTGAAGTCTCTCCTCCAGACTCCTCTGAGGAAGATCTCTGGCCGCTTGAAGTTCCTTATTCCAGTCAGGAGCCTGAAATAGAAAGAAGAACATTTGAATGACATTCAGTACACACAAAGGTGGACAACATGACAGCCCAATGTGAATACACAGGTACAGAGAGACAATCTGAGATGACTGAGATTATAAAACTGGCTATTTAACTGAAAAACCATGTTTGGTATTCATCCAAGTGTTTCATTTTGTTCTGCTTCAGACAAGAATTTTCATTTCAGTTCACCCCAAAACATTTTATTTCATTACATTTTTTTCATTAATACAGTTTTGTATTATGTGTGCTGATATTGATGCATTACAATGCTTCATTATTTATTACACAGTCATATCAATAAGGGGATTTGTATTCGAGCACTGACCTGTGCATTGAGGTCCTGGTCCAGACCCAGCCGGCCGCTGAAGCTGGGTTTGTGCGAGTGAAGTGAGGAGATGCCCAGCCAGCTGAGTGTGCGGTACGGTGTGGACAGTGTCTCCTCAGCCGGCAGAGATGGTCTGAATGGACAGGGACACTCAATTAACTATACTGACAAACATGTGAGAGAGATGTCTGTGTGTGTGTGTGTGTGTGTGCATCACCTGTGCCGCAGTGAGCTCAGGTTGTGTTTAAACTGTGGGCTGATGTTGGACAGCAGGTCGGTCAGACAGTGACACACTGGAGTCGACTGAGCAGGACGAGGGTCGAACACTTCGAGAGTCGACCTGAAAGACAAAAAAGTTTCCAGTTCATTTGTCACGCTGGAAAAGGCAGAAATACTACGAGTGGTATAAGAGTAAGTGGTTCTGAGTTTAGTTTTTATACCTGTTCATGTAAAATCCACGCGGGCAGGAAGTGATGTCACACTGCTTGCCCTCGAGGGTGTGGACACTGATGTACATGAAGTCACCTTGCAGTTTCCGGAAACCAGGGGGAGGGTTCCAGCAACTGAGTGACAGGTCCAGCAGGTAACTGGGAGCCTTCAGGAGAAGCCGTTTGAGAGTGAAAAACAAAGCCAAACGCCTGAAGCTGTATTTGTGTGTGTGTTTTTGACATACCTCGCTGTGTGTGTTGGTGGACAGCAGGGTGGTCAGAGGAGGAAGTTCTGAAACTCCTGGCAGAATGTAGGCAGGAGGGGGCGGGACTTCAGCAGACTGCTCTGTCTTACTATTGGCTCGTTTGTTCTTTGAAGAGTGCAGAGTGGGAGGGGCTTCTGATACACACACATAAAACACACAATCAGACAGTGTCATTGCCATGGGCTTAAAAAATAATGAATGCATTTTAAATTATTTAAAGGCAATACTGAATAAAAGTACTTTTTTGTGTTTTATGATAACATTTGTGCACAAAGACAAAAGGTTTTTAAGATACTGGATCAGTGTTGTTACGGTTCAATAAAAATAAAACTTAAAAATAGTTTCATTTGAATAAAGCAGAAATAAAAAATAAATATGAGGGGGGGAAAACTAAATTCAAATTAGAAGTTATGTTGCCGTGGCTACTAAGTGGCAAAAATGACTAAAACTATATAGAAATATGACAAATGACAAAAGTGCACAAAAGTATTAAAACAAACTAAAATGAAAAAGAAATACAAAAATGAAAAAAGTTGTAAAGATATTGGATCAGTGTTGTTACTGTTAACTAAAAGTAAAAATACTATATTTTAAAATAAAATAAGACAAACGTAAAACCTTAAATATAAATAATAGGAAATGCTGCCTTGGCTACTAAATGAAATATGTTTAGTACAAAATTACAAAAATTAAAAGAGAAATAGAAAACAAAAATTTGTTAAAAAAATCAAATAGAAACATGACAACTGACAAAAGCAAGTGACAATATGATTATTAAAACAAACTAAAATGAAATACATAAAATATTAAAAATAAAAAAGAAGTGTGTAAATAAAGAAATAATATAGAAATATATCAAAGTTACCAAGACAATTGCATTAAGTTCCTAAAAAATAATTTAAAAATATATCATTCTAATGATAATGTAGAAATTTGAGCTACAATATTAAGTTGCTACATTAATCAACAGAAATATATCAACAGAATTCAACAGCAAACTAAATGTATTAGAGTGTATGTGCTACCGGCCGTTTGGGTGAGTGTGTTCAGTACAGCGGGAGATCGGCCCTCCATCAAGGCGTCTTGGGGTCTGACAGCCCTCAGCATCTCCTGCACTCGTGACAGATGAGCCTGTGCCGATCGGGGTGAGTACGGCTCTATAACACACACAAGAACACTTCATGATACCAAAATCAGGCTTTTCTCCTGCTCTATTGATCTGCTAAATGTCAAGGCGTCTCATCTTGTAAAACTATGATTTATACAGTGAGCAATAACTTCTTCTATTCTATCATTTATTTTCCCACACTGCTCATAATGATTGCCATGTGACTCACTTGGCTCAGGGAAAGGATTCATTAGTTTGCCAAATTATTTGCAATGAAATCAAGAAAGTTGCAAAACCAGTATAGCAAAAGCCCCACTGATCCCTTTGGAAATTATCGCTAAAACCAGCTTAGACTGGTTGCTGCATTTTGGAAGATGGTGGCTGGTTTCTAGCTGGGTCAAGTTGGTGGACCAGCCTAATCTAGCTAGGTTGTAGACCACCTTTGACTCGCACAAACAAGTTACCATTCTCGCTTTAGGCGGTCAAACTGGTTTTGGTCAAGACAGACTATCAGCTAAAGGGGGATGGTCTGGCTGAGACGGAAGAACATCTTGGACCAGCAATAAACCACATGGTTCCCACACTTTCTAAGCACACCTTCTAGTGCATTTCCATAAGATTTTCATAAGACTACTGGATTGGCTAGAATCTAAATATTGGATCAGTGTTATTATTGTAAAGTAAAAAGTAAAACTATTAAAAATTATTTATGAAAATATATGGAAATAAAATAAAATAAATATAAATTAAAGCATTATAAAAAAAAGTTTAAAAAAGGAAAAAATAAAAGTAAATTAAAAAAATATAACTTGTGAGTGGAAAAAAAAGCTTTTTATTTTCCTGAAACAAATATTTGAACCTTCTTACCAAGAAACATATATGAAATTTAAATAAATATAATTGATATATCTTTAAGTACTAAAATGACTAAAACTGAAATAAAAAACCTAAAGCTTAAAATATAACAAATTATTTAAAATAATTCTAAAATGACAAAAATTTTTAAATCATTAAAATTAAAACGGAATACATAAAAATAAAAGCTAAATACTATAAAAGTATATTATACCATAATCACAGTCAAATTCTTTAATATGAATGACACTAAAATAGTGTTGAGTTTGAGTCCATAATTCATTCCAACAAACTATACGATTTATGAACAAGTCAATATCTAGCCAATCTAGCAAATAAATTGTTTTGCAATTATAAAATATCGCAAACTTTAATGAATAATGGAAAATAATTGGAAAACACCATTTCACTGTTTTTTAGGAACTCTCTGGAAACCTCGGAACCAGCTGTTCTTCCCAGTTTAAAGTGGTCAAGCTGGAGTTTGGCAGCTGGTAGATATTTGGTAGGATTTTCCACCTCGTATCTATGTATGTTTAGGTCTTTTACAAATGCTCAACTAAATTTCTCAAACGGAAAGGTCTTTCTGTTTACCTTCCACTAGACGGAGAGTGACTCCAGCTTTGAAGCCCTTGATGTCCTGGAGCTCCGTCACGGGGTCAAGGGTCACACCTGAAAGAGCCAAAGTGACAGACGTGCGCGGTGCCACCTCCTCTCGGCCCAGAAGGGTAACGATGGCATCCTGGACCAGCCAGAATCCATGAACCTGCAGAGCAAACATCATCAGCACAGAAGACATGATTCTAGCATTGATCCTTTATATCTGACAGACATATTTGACAATATTTGCATTGCTGATCAACACAGACCAGACTGCTAAATGCGAAGTTACACTTGATTCGTGGATGTTAATTAGACTAGAGCTCACCTGCAGCTCGAAGGGTTCGACACCCGCACCCTGAATCTTCACTGGAAATGATCCATCATCCTCTTTTTTGCTTCCGGTAGCTTTTTTCCCATTGGCTGAACATGAGACATCTGCAGAGTGAAGGGGGTCAAATATGAGCTCAAAAATGTGCTTCTAGCCATAGCCAGGAGTTACATAAGAGAGTTAGGAAATCTGTGCGAATGTCACAAAAGAAATGGAGGAAAAGGTGTTTTTCCATTCCAGAATCCATCAACACAACAGTACCGTGTTGTTTTAGGCATATGGCCCTGGAATTACAGTGTGTTAGGGATATGTACATAAAACAAACTAACACAGTGTAAAAAATATCTTAACATTCTTAACACAAGACTACATGAGAAATAATCTTAACAAAAAACTTTAGTTTTACTAAAAAATAAAATCTTACAAATCTTTGTCAATTAAGTATTATTTTTTATTTATTGACTGATTTTATTTTACTGCAAAAAAAAATGTTACCATTCGTAAAATAAGAAACAATTAATTGAGAAGCACAACTGTATTTAAAAAAAAAAAAAAGTCAATCTGAGATTAAAAAAATATATTTTAATCCACTATTTGTGTATTTTTAATTTAAGTAGTTTTAAATAATTTATGTTTTTTAATAAACTATTTAGGGGGAAATGCCAATGAAGTAGACAATTGTTTTTAATAAAATAATAAAATAAAATAAATAAAAACTATTAAAAGATTTTGTATTACATATATGTATTACAAATTTTAAGCATTTAAGGCTTTAGATTTTATAGATTATTAAGAAACAAATTTAGTCATATATTTGTTCAAATGTTTGACTGGTAGTGTACATCAGAGCACCACAGTATTACCATCTGATGTTATACCGTCAAAATACTTTTATAAGGGTCAAAGATGGATGTGACTGAAATCACATAAAACCTCACAAAGGCTTTCATCTGACATCCATTAGAGCCACACATCGGAGTCTCTCTTGTTGGATTTGTAGGCAAGTCTAAGATCTCTAATGACAGCAAGACTCGGCTTGATACGGCATGAGCTTGTCCAGACATCTTCCAAACTTCCCCCTGGCTAAAGAGAGCGGAGAACGGGCGCTGAGTGAGCGGCTATTACTAGTACTAATACACCACACTCCCCCACTGATGGCACATACTACTTCTGAGACTCGCTGGACATTAGCACAAAAAACGTCTCGCACACAAACATCAAACTCAGACCAACAAAAAAAAAAAAGATGGATTATCGCTCTTCGACACAAAGACTATTGTTCATGAGCCACATTTCATCTGTGGTTCAGTAGAAATGCATTTAATGATAGTAAAACATAGTGTTGAATGTAACTGGATGTGCTTTTTTTTCCACTATCCATAAATTAAATAAAAATATTTAATAAACAAAAAACAGTGCGGTTGGGGCATGTGTAGAATTTTATGAATGATGGGAATTTGGATTCATCGGTGCCTGTATAAGTCTGTAACTTGATTTTGAGATACTTAGCTTTTATCAATTTACAGATGCTTCACCTGAAATAACAATTGGAAAGAGTCATAGAGAGTCTCTACCACACCCTGTGTGTGTTTAATAAACTTTTAGCTAGTTTGATATTTTACATATTTTTAAGATAGTTTATATATTTTGTACTGTAATGTTGGATGTATTTAATTAGTAATTTAATATTTAATAATAATTATAATAATAATAATTTCCGTTTTCATAAAGTTAGGTAAATTGTGCATGCAATTATCTGAAAAAAAAAGCTAAATAAATAATGTAAGTGAATCCATTCAATTTTATATTTTCTTTTATAAACTAAAATAGGCACAGAAAATGTTAACTGCAGAATCCAATCTCCTCTCAAGATCAATCCATGCAGAACTACAGGCTTTCAGTATCCACTTAAAACATTAGTGCAAAAGTGGTTTAAATAGCATCTAAATTTACGACGAGCACACATCAACCCAGAACAGAGCGCCTCGAGAGGGACGCGATCATGACAAGCTAAATCGACGGTGACGTGTGTTTGCCCCGAGAGCAACACGCTCCTAAAAAGACACGGGAATGTCTGCGAGTCTGAGGAATCTCACAGATGTGCCTCCTCGGTTTAACATGTGTGTTCAGAAGAGCAGGAAAGAGTCACAGAAGTGAAGTCAAAGGTGAAGTTTGCTGTTTGTTTTGCAGAGAGAGAGAGAGAGAGTGTGTGTGAAAGTTTCATTCTAAAGTGCAGCCCCATAAATATAACCCTAGCTTTGTGTGTTTTAATGCATGTAACACATGCACGAGTTCAGCTTCTCACTGTGTGCATCAAACCTTTCACACAAACACCACAGAAAGCTTGATCCAAAGCTCTGAGAAAACATCAGGAAGAAGTTGAGAGAGAGAGAGAGGGAGGAGACTGGAATGAATCAGAGCAAGTCAACTCTTACCCATAGTTCTCTTCTCTCCGTTTCCTTTCTTGGCTGTGTCCCTCATTTCTGCTGTGGTTTTCTCTCTCTGTGGCCGCTGGTTTGCTGTTTGACTGGGGACGCAGTGTGTTCGGAGAGCTGTCAGGTGGGACTGACCCAACACGTCTTTTTAGTTTGTCATTCCTTTCCCTCGACCGGCCACTCCCTCTTCCTCTCCTCCCACTCTCTCTCTCTCTCGGTCCACAGCAGGCATGTTTGGCTGGGCGTGACACTTCACTCCATTTTGTGAGAGATCAGTGAGTGTTTACCCTCCCCCTCTGACTTCCCTCAGGGCAGGGAGGGATCCTGCACACACACACACACACACACACACATCAAGGGAATCTCACCACTTATATCAAATGCATATACCACAAAATGAACATATAAATGCATTAAATAACACACAATACATACACTTACAACTTATATGTATGTATGAGTTTTTGTGACATAAAGCTAATTTCATTGTAATTAAGTACATTTAACCTCCGAATTCCCATGCAACGCATACATATCAGGGTTACTATCATTAACTATAAATATTAGACACCTTTTTTACCTGACATGAAGTCAAAATAAAATATAGATAGTGTCACATATTGCAACTAGTTGAAGCACTAAAATTATTCACTGGAACTAAAAAAACTATAACAACTTTAAACTTAAAATTTAAGCACAAAAATACATATTTTACTTAGAAATGTTGCCTTGGCAACTACTTAGAAGAGGTTTAAGTTAAAGCACTAAAATTATTAACTGAAAATAAGAAAAAACTAAAATGGACCTATAAATTTATAATCAAATTTTAATCAAATAACATAAATATTAAAACTTTAAATAGGTGACCTTGGCAATTTACATAAAATTATTTGATTAAAAACACAAAAATGATTACATAAAAAAACAAAAACAAAATGGAAATAAAAATAAACATAAAATGTAACATTTAAAAATGTAATCTCGAAAAAAAATAAAAATGCAAATTAAATATATTGAAACTTAGAAAATGAAAGAAAAGTCTAGGTTGAAGCACTGAAATAAAAAATAAAAAATAATAAAAAAAATAACAACAATGGCGATGATAATGAAAACTTAAATCGTTAAAATTACATTTAGACTTAAAATATACGAAAATAAAATATTTATATTAAAACATTGTCTTTGCAACTAACTTTAACATAGTTAGGTTAAAAACACTGGAAATAAACAACATAATGGACCTAAAAATAAATCTAAAAAATAATGTTGAAAATATTAATAAAAAGCTATAGAGAAGTATATAAATACTACTACAATAACACTGATCAACATGTGTACATATAACACTAATATGTACACTAATATACAACAACTAAAGAAACATATTCTTAATGCTTCTAAAAAAAATAGGCATTTCTTTACTGAATTTTTTTTTATAAATTCATTTCAATATTTACAAGAAAAATCATCACTACAATGCAGAAAAATAAAACATGTATTAAATAGACTATATTAAAAAAAAACTATTTCAGTAATTAAAGCATTTGAGCATTTCTGCTTATTTATTGACAAGTCAATGCAAAACACCTTAATGCTCCTGAAAATGGACTTCATTGAGAAAAAAAGTACAAGTAAAAGCAGTAGTAATTTGTGCAAGAAACTCAGGACATTTGATTCTCTGGATGACTCAAAATTGCTGGGTAGTCAGGGAGAAATTACCTACTTAAAGAGGAGTGCATGTACTTGTGTGTGTGTGTGAGTAAGTGATTTCCCAATCCTTCACACACCTATCCAGCTCTTTTGTTGAATTTCAAGCTCTTTTAGTACTCCGTTCTGCTGTAGTGCTCACTGCAGGGTTTCTTAGTGCTGAAATGTGACAGAATCAGGTTCAGTGCTGGCCGGTTTGAGCTGGAAACCTTATATAACGCATCCCAGCAGCTGCTGCCACCGTTTCACTCTTATTTTTTGTGAAATAAGTCACAGCTGGGCAGATCAGACATCAAAAGCAGCACTTGAGTGGACAGTATCACTGGCCTCACATAACAAAGCTCTTGAAAGTGACTGAAACAATCCACTTTCACTGTGCAGCGCTCGCGGGAGGGGCACACATCACTAACTCACAAAACAAGTTGAGAAATATTCAAGAGATCTTGTCTTAAATGACCTCTTTTGACCTCTTAAGTAACATGCTGTATATGAAACCATCTACTCAGGCAAATAAAGAAGATGAGTGAAAACGGCCGCAGAGAGAAAAATAAAATAAAGTTTGACGTCCATTCATTTTTTATTTAAGTCATTTTTGTCAATATTATAAATCTACATTTATGCATTTGACAGAGACTTGTCAAATATAGATATTACTGCTGTCAAACAATTAATCAAAAAAAAAAAAAAAGGGTTTTTGTGTGTGTGTGCTGTGCATATTACGCATATAAATACACACACATGCATGAATATATTTCAGAAAAATGTTTATATAGTAAATATATGAATTGATAATATTAATTCTATGAACAGAAATATAGACATGTAAATATTTTCAAAATATTTATAGTGTGTTAATATATTCATAACAAAAATACACAGAACACACACATATATTATGTAAACAAAAACTTATTTTGGATGTGATTAATCATGAGTAATCGTTTGACAGCACTAATATAAATTTAATTTCATTGATGAAGATTTTTGCATTGTGAAAATGAAGAATATTTTCAGGAGAGGTTCTGTTTTTTGCGTTTTTGTTATTATTATATTTTATTACATTTTATTTACATGGATCATGTCACATAACTACATATAAATGATTTTTAATTAATTAAAATTAATTATTATTTTTAATTTAATAATAAATAAGTTTTAATAATTATAATGCATTAATTATGCATATAATTGTCGTGTGTACATATAATATAAATATACTAACACACACACACAGTGCGCACATGACAATATGCATTACATATATACTGTATATGAGGTCATTTGCAAAAAGATAATAAAGAAACACTAGCTAATTAACACAATAAAAACATAATAAAAACAGTTTGTTTGATTTTTGAAGAAAAAATTTTTTTACATATATATATATATATATGTATATAAATAAACTTCATCCTTACAAAATAAAAATAAATATTTAACTGTCACAAAAATAATTTTGTAGACGTGAATTGAGTTATTGAAATGTGTAGTACACAATAAATTATAAAAAGTGCAATCTTAATGATAAAATAATGCAAAAACGCTAACAACTCTAATGCTGTTATAGGATGACATCATTAACACCGTTCACGATAGCAATAGTGATGCTCACTGCTGATAGCAAACACTCGCTAGTGTGTCAAGGGCCAGAACAGACAAGATGGAGACACAAGCTTGTTTAAAGAAAAGGAATTTATTTGCTCTGGTGTTCTGATCTGAAGATGTGTACAAAAGTTCAGTTATCACTGCATCCTGTCATCGTTTTACTCTGGAAGTCTTCATCTGTTCACAGGCTTTCAGAGGAAACCATCCGTGTGATGTCAGAGAATGAAGCACAGGCAGAAGATCCTGTTTGTTAAAAGTCTCAAGGCAGCAGAGTCTCTGATTAAAAGGCCTGTGCTGCTCAGACAGGTCAGAGGTCACTTTGTATCAGATTGGTGGCCAGGCTTTACTGACCTCACTATGAAGAGACTCTGGGATCCACTGACAAAACGCTGACAGCAGATCTAAAAGAGGAAATTAAAGCCATTTTGGTCTCTGTCCACACTTTGGATTTCAGAAAAATGTATTAAAAAAAAAAAAA
>JAUCMU010000143.1:2239443-2252338 GCA_032275025.1 Enteromius treurensis
ATTTCAGAAAAATGTAAAAAAAAAAAAATATATATATATATATATATTGTGATTAGTGCTGTCAAACGATGAATCGCATCAAAATAAAAGTTTTGATAAATAGCAATTAATCATTAGCCAGCAGTAATCCTGATATTTATCAGCATTTAGATTCAGTATGTGTACAATGCCATTCAGAAATGTATTTTAATGTAAGTCTCTCATGCTAAAAGGCTGCATTTATTTGCTGGAAAATAATTATTAATAATAATATTGTAAAATTGTATTACTTGTACTGAAATGTAAACGTGTAACTTAAAAAATAAGATTTTCTATGGGAAATAAAGGTATTGTGACAAATCTGACCATTTTTCTTGCAATTCAGAAAATATATCTAATAATTCAGACTTTCTTCCTGTAAACAAAAGTCAGAATAATAATAAAAAATAATAATAATAAAAAATAGTTGTGTTAAGTAAACTCAGAATTCAGTATAAAAGAAATGAAAATAATTCTAAGACTAAATGTCTATATTTTTCAATTATGACTTTTTTCTCAGAACTGCAAGGAACAAATCTAGAACATATAAACTTTTTAAAATAATATAATTTTTTTAAACAGGCTTTCATAATGTCCTATATGACTATTTTGTAAAATGTAATTTATTCCTGCAATCAAAGCTGAATTTTCAGTCTTCAGTGTCACATGGTCCTTTAGAAATCAACCTAATATGCTGATTTACTGATCAAGAAAAAATTCTATATAACTGAAATAGAAATCTTTTGTTACATTTTAAATACCGTTACAGTCACTTTTGATTAATTTAATGCGTCATCGCTGAATAGAACTATTAAAAAAAAAAAAAAGTATGAATGCTAGTGCATCGTGACATGTTTGCACTGCTTACTCTGTAATACAGTAAAATCAATCCCACATGGTTTTCCACTAAATGACAAGAAAATATCAACCTGAATCATTTATGCCGAGCAACTTACATCTTCCATCTTGCTTCCATGCAGCTTCTAAAGACGTTCTGTTGTCCACTTTCTCTGCCACCAGCGCCGCCAGAAGAGCTTCAGTCCGCGGCTGCAGCCTGGGATCAACAGCAGGACATTATCCACCAAGTATTTACACACCGAACAGACGTTAAACTGTGTATTAGATCTTACTTGGCCCAGGTCTTCAGCATGGTGGAAGAAGACGATAGCAAACATTTGGTGAACTGTTGAATCTTGGGATAAACCTGCAGAAATACAGCCAGGAATGAGTTCATACATCACTTTCTGCAGCAACATCATGGATTATGAATATGGTAAATTTCACCTTTTGGGTCAGTAAATAGTTTTTTAAGCAAAGATGCATTAACTTGATCAAAAGTGCCCTTAAGAGACATTTATAATGTTACAAAAGAAATGCTGTGCTTTTAAACATTTTAATCCCCAAAAATCCTTCCAAAGAATACGACGCAGCACAACTGTTTTCAACATCACTAATAATCAGAAATGTTTGTTGAGCATTAAATCAACTTCGAATAATTTCTGAAGGATCATGTGACACTGAAGACTGGAGGAATGATGCTGAAAATTCAGCTTTGATCACTTTATCAAAGACTAATAAATGATTTATTTTGAAAGCAGCCATGGTATAATAAGGATACATATACACTTAGTCATCTTTATCTTAATTCTGTTTGTTTTTTTTTGATAATGACCACATTTGCCATGGTTTAAAACTGGTAGAGCAAATAACTGACATTTCCATCTTGTTTTGGTTTGACACCAACATTCACACACACACACACACACTCATAAATGTCACCTGGCCCTCCAAGAAAAACTTTGCAAACTGTTTGTAACGCTCAAGGCCCTCTGGGTAATCCATCTCAATGGCAGGAAGCTTCCAACTGACTCTGTCTGCGGAGAGAGGCACACCCACGTTCAGATTTACACCCACATCATGTGACTGTAATCACACACACACACCGCGGCACTAAAAAAACACTGGCTTTAAACTCTGGCGGAGGACAGGAGGACAGACAACTGCTCTTACAGAAGGTGCTCTGCCGGAGACACTTCACTCGGCCGCTCAGTGGGCAGTACCAGGGGGCGGGGCTTTCTTCTGGAGCACTGAAGTGACAGTATTGTGGGAGGAGTTTCGGAATCCATTCAGCCTGAATGGCACAAACACCTGCAAAAAAAAAAAAAAGGAGAAACATTTGTGGAGAAACGTATTATTTAAATAGAGCTATCATTTATTTTACGAAGTGTTTATTTGTAACCCTTTAGTAATTATTTTAGAATTATGCAATTCTTCATATATATATATAAATCATTCAAAACATACTGATTTGCTGATCAAGAAACACCTAATAGAAATATGTCCATATACATTTATAAAAGTACATTATATAAAAATATATTTAATACATAAATATTTTTCTTTACTACATACATGCATGTGTTTGTATTTATATATACACATAATAAACATACCGAAGTAGTTGTTCCATTAAAATAGGAATAACTGCGATTATTAATTATGATCATCACAATTTACATTGAATGATGTTTATACCATTGCTTGAAGCAACTGCATATAAAAACGCTTATTATGGAGGTGATTAATCGTGACTAATCATCTGACAGCACTAATTGTTTTATGTCATTTCTATTGCGAGTGTAACACAAAGACACCTCAAGTCATTTATTTACACAGAACATGTATTCATACGATAAAACGCATGACTCAGTTGTTAACAAATATTGGACTGGATAACATTTTTTAAACATTTTCGATTTGTATTTTTCAATCCACCATCATTTCTGATTGAAAGCCTAAATATTATAATCATTAAACTATTTAGTTTTACAAAAAAATTCATTAAGTAAATGAATACGCTTAAGTTATTATTAACTTGCCTAATTATTAAGTGATTATTATGCACATTATTCTTACAAACCTTATTAATAAAAGTGATTCTACAGGGCTATGTCTAGATTTCACATGCAAGCGCACACACACCTCTCATGTACATCTTGGTGGTCTCCATGATTTCCTGATAAACCACAAACTCTGGAAGTGTCTTGTGAAGGGCAGATGATGGGTGAATGAACACTGGGTCATCCAGCAGAGGAGTCTGTAACGCACACACACACACACATTTATATCTCGATGACTTCTGTGAGATTCAACCGCAAAAATCAGAAGGAATCTTCCAGGCACCTTGTAGCCGTTCCTCCATTTGGGGTCGAGCAGCTCCTCGGCCTGCACTCGTCTGGCGATGTGATCTCCTAAACCTGCTGCTACAATCTGCCGTAAACACACCACCTGAGACTCTGTTGGAGGAGCCATCTTATTATCCATGTACACGCCAGACTCAGAGCACACGGCATTCACTGACACAGACAGAGAGAGAGAGAAACGGTTCATATACAGGCAGGCACAGACACTAAATAATCACTGAACAGAAGAAGCATGTGTATCTTCATGTACCTGCATTGGTCAACTGTCCGCGTAGTCTTCGTATTTCCAGCATGGCTTTATACCGAAGCCCGTTTTCCTCACAGAACTGCTGAGGGCAGCCCGCAAATTCACAAGCACCAACAGCCCCTAAATGACCATCAACATCCAAACATTTACACAAACTAATGACAGAGAAGATCTGAATGACCAGCAATGGCCGATACAGTGTTTTTGATAGGAGTAAGATGCAGGACTTTTATTAACAGCTCTGTCTAATAATAGAAAGGCAATTGCTTTCATATTTTCATTACAATTACATTTTATTTAGTGCCAGCAAACGCTTAATCGTTACTAATCAAATCCAAAATAAAGTTTTTCTTTTTACGTTATAAATACTGTGTATATTTATAAATACATATAGAGAATATATTTTGAAAATATTTCCATGTATGTATTTATATTTACATAATTTATGTTATAAATAACTACAAGCATAACTTGAATCTTTTGAAATATTTTCTTGGCTACTATCCAGTGTTATTTTAGTTCATTAAAACATTTAAAACATAAAAAGTTACTTAAAATAACTTAGAAGTTTGAAAAAATAAGTATAGTAATAATGTATATTTATTCTAAACTTAATAATTTTGGCTATTAAATGTGTTAAATTAACTAAAACTGAAATCCAGAGGATTAAAAAAAACTATAGACATAATTTGAAAAAAAAAAATACAAAATAAAAAATACAAAAACACAGCAAAATTGAAAAAACTTAAACAAAAATACAAAATAAAACTTAAACTATTGCACTGCAGCTGACCCGAAATTACTAATTTTAAGCTGAAGTACTAAAATTACTAAAACTAAAATAAAAATGTATTATAAATATAAAAAGAATAATAAAAATAATTTTAAAAATACAAAGTACATAACATTACTAAGATTTAAACTAAAATTTAAAACTGATAACAAAATAAAAAAATAAGCTAATTCAAATTACGAATAAATACTTCAACAGTATATAGATTATACTAAAATAACACTGGTAGAGGAAAGAGTTTTCACATCTGACATCAACAATCAAACTCATACCCAGCAGGACCATCAGATCTCCCAGCAGAAGCGACTGTCCTTGACCGGCCCATAACCTCCTCATCTGAACATTTCTGGCTTTCTTCCCTGCCATCTTAGTGCTCTCCTCCTCGCTGCCCGCAGGCCTGAGAAAGACAGGAAGACCGAGACAGAGTGAGTGCAGCAGTTTTCTAATGCTTCTTCTGAAGTGCATGAATGTGACTGACCTGTCGTAGTCCTCAAAGATCTCTCTGACGGTCATGGCAGCCACGATAGTGATGATATACGGCATACAGCCCTGCTGGCGGCCCAGCGCTAGAATCTTAGCGAACCGCGGTGCTACGGGGAACGCAGCCATTGCGCGGCCCAAAGGAGTTATGGGACATGACAAACGCGCCCTCTCCATCTCACCCAAACTACAACAGACAGAGAAACGGGTCAAAGAACAAACCAATGAAAGAGACCAAAAACTAAAGCTACAACAAGACCAAATAATGATCTGGCTGGATTTAACAACTCAATGATTTTACATATGACCGTCATTGTTTAGTGGAGAATCATTTTTTTATTATTGTACGAGACCTATAGTTCACATTCACATGTGGTTATGAACACGTTAAATAAATACAAAATAAATGTAAACTTTATATTATATTACATTATACAGTATAAGCAAACAATAGCAATAATATGTAATGCTATGAAAATATGTGCACATTTAATGACAATTTATCATGTACATATTTTACATTTTATATACTGTATTTACAGCTACGATGACATGCAACGATTGTTGCTTTAGTAGGGACTAAGCCTGGGTTATTATAGTAGTTAAGACGACAAATAAATCTAAACCATTAAAAAAAAACAAAAAAAAACACTTCCGATACGGAAATATTGGCATAAATGAAAAAAAAAAATAATAATAATAAAAAAACTATAATTTTTTTTTTTATTTAGTTTAACGAAAACAAAAAACGTATATATTTTTTAAATAAAAACGAAAAAGAGTGATGGATGAATCAAAGAGAGGAGAAATGGGGCATACCGTCCGTGTCGGGGCGGTTCCTCCAGCGCTCCCAGAGAGATCAGGAGCTGTTCGGCAGAGATCAGCGCCTCGGATGAGGGAGGAGTCGGGAACGGGAAATTCACAACCTAAACACAAGCAATAAAATAAATAAATAAGACCCAAACCGGTCATGCCCAGATGTAATCGTTCTTGTGCGATTATCACAAAACCTTTTCAATGTTGAGATCTTTCATCTGAAGGACGAGGTCATCCACTGGACGCCGCGTGATTTCAGCCTCCGAAAACAAATTGAAATCTCCGAACACAGCAGACGAGTAGAGCCTATGCACACATTCACAAATATTACGCTCCCATATCTTCGTCTCGTTCAGATTCCCTTCAAAATACAACGACGGTCAGATTCTGACCTGTAGCAGTGACCCGGCTCCGTTCTGCCCGCCCTTCCTGCCCTCTGATTGGCTGAAGCCTGTGAGATCCAGGTGACCTTAAAGGAGGAGACGCCCGTCACTCTGTCATAAAACCTCTTCTTCACACGACCGCAGTCCACCACATACTTGATGCCGGGGATTGTCAGAGACGTCTCGGCTACGTTAGTGGCGACGACACACAGACGAGCTCCGGCGGGAGGAGGACGGAACACCTGAACACACACAGCGCATCTAAACCAGCTCAATAGCGGTCACAAACGCTTTCATTTGTACAGGTCTGAGGATTGAGGACAATCTAAATTAAGTATGCATTTCTAACATTTTTCTTTTTTCACTTATTGGACAGTTGCTCTGTTAAAGTAAGGCACATACCTTTGCCTGCTGCTCAGGGGCCAACAGAGAGTAGAGAGGAAGCACATACAGCGGGATGGACGAGTCTGCCTTCTCCTCTGAACACACACACACACACATTAACACACATCCAGTCAAGCACAGATGAAACTATCTGTGAGTCTCTCACCATGATCGGCATCCGGATGATCTCCCAGCTCCAGCTCCAGGTCTGAACCCTCATCATCATCATCAATGCCAGCCTGACGATCCTCATCACCCTCATCCACAGGCAGAGCAGAGTAACTGTCCAGATTAATCTTCGGGAGCGACTGAGATAGATCGTAACTGTGTTTAGTGTACAGCACACTTTAACA
This sequence comes from Enteromius treurensis, assembly GCA_032275025.1. Classification (NCBI taxonomy): domain Eukaryota; kingdom Metazoa; phylum Chordata; class Actinopteri; order Cypriniformes; family Cyprinidae; genus Enteromius; species Enteromius treurensis. Next base: position 2,246,121 of record JAUCMU010000143.1, read on the forward strand.
AACAGCATGTGAATAATACGCAAAGATGTTTCTACTACTAGTATGCTACTAAAATACAAAGAAGCTAAATATTCTTATTAACGCTAATGTTAGATAAACAATGAACAAGTTCACAGCGCATTAACTAACAGTAACAGATCCTTTACAGATACTTAGAGTGAATGTAGTTAAATTCAGTTTACCTGATGTTAAAGGAATAGTTTACCCAAAAATGAAAATTCTGTCATAATTTACTCACCCTCGAGTCGTTCCAAACCTGTACGAATTTCTGTTCTGAAAAAACTCAACGGGAAACAGCCTGGTGACAAACTTTCTTCTAAATATCTTCCTTTGTGTTCAGCAGAACTAACAAGTTTGGAACTGGTCGAGGGGGAGTAAAGGCGGGCGTACGCGGTGTGTTTTTTGAGGTCGTACGTGCGATTTTTTTTTTTTTTTTCTTCGAAAGCGTGAGGTGTGTGCTGTTGAACGAGCCGATTTGTTAAGCAAACTGGAAACGACCAATCAGAAGCTAAAAAAGGAAACCACAGAAGAAAGATGAACATGGCTGCGCCACAGAGAATTTGGACTGTCGAGAAAACATCGTCATCATTTGTAGAAACTGTAATTTACAATATCTATCAAGACGACGATTAAAGGAACGCACACGTAGCTACCTCAAGCGATTTCTGCCCTTCAGTCAAACTCTTTGCCATGCCCTTTGTTTTCTTTTTTGTTTTTTTCGCAAGCCATTGCTGCCACAAAGAAAAGGATCTCAGAGTCCACGTTTTTGGCGCGGAATTTCGTGAATGTGATTGCCGCGGAAACCACTGCATGTACGGCCGCGTTAAACAATGGCAGAATTTTCATTCTTTAACCTTTTTTTTAACAATCAACACTTTGACTGTAACGTGCTGTCAACCAGGAACCAAGATCAACCAGAGCGAGCAGAGGCCAGCAAATCCCCCAAACACAGCGAACCTTCTCAGAACCTCTCTAAAGATTATGACCAAACCTTTATTTAAAGTTACCTGGTCAGAAGCAGAGCGTTTTATTTCTGAAATATGTCGGTTGGATATTTTTGTGTTTAAATGTTGCCATTTGTCTCGGAACATTCAGAGAACATTCAAAATGTTAAAACGGAATGTTCCCTTAAAAGTTGCATAACAAAAAAGAATGTTGAGAGAAATAACGTATTCATAACCTTATAGAAACATCAGCAAAACCTTCTTAGAATAAATGTTTGTTAGCTGGGATGAGTCATCATACCACATTCTTCTTTTTCTTCCCTCTTTTTGACGTCTTCAGATCTTCTTCAGTTTCCACTGAATCTGAAAGAACACACACTTGAGTTTCTAACACTGGAACGGCTGCTTAAGCTTACGAGTGATTGTAACAAACATTGAAGACAATGCATTTAATAGCTACTTATGTGTGGTTAGCGATTCGTCAAACGAGTGTTTGTTTTTGTTTTTTTTCAGTTAAGCAGTGTGAGATGTGTATGTGTACCTGTGCGCTCTCGGTTGGGTCTGTAAGGGAAAGCCTTCCTTAGTCTGCGACACACAGAATGAACCTCCGCTTGACCCGTCAGAAACACCAGAATGCCACCTATAACAACACACGTGTTTAGATCCCTGCACGCATGCGTCTATGCATATCATTCATCTTTGTGTGTTTAACCAACCTGGCGGCAGCATGCGGTGAATCTTGCAGATCTTCCGGAAAGCTTCTCCAGTGTAGTCATCCATTGCTGTGCGTTTATTAAAATGAACCGTGACTGCAAACTGACGGGCTTCCACCTGCATACACACATATACAGCGTTAAAACACTCACAACACTGTTTTTCTTGATCATAACAGAACGTTCCTCTAATAATAGTATTTGGTTCCTGATTTGGTTTGTTGGGAATTCCATAATAACGTTCTAAAAAAAATAAATAATTTTTGAACAGAAATGGTTTTGGTGACAACCTAACAACAACTTGCACAGAACATTCTCCATTGGTTATTTTTAAATATTGGTTGATTTTTATTTTTTAACTAAACTTCAAATTAAAGTAACAGATGATTTTGTTTGATGACAAACAGAACATTTCATAATGTTTCATAATTCATAAAGTGATCAATTTATCATTGATTTAAACACCTGACACCTTAATTTATTACAGTTTTGATTATACATTCAGAAAAATAGATAGGATTTGATAGGGTTCTATAATTAAAAAAATATATAGTTGTATTAAATTATTGCAATAAATTATTTATTATTACGCTTTATGAAAATAATTAATTAGACAAGCTCTTTGGTTGCTCAAAATGTAACAAATGGGATCCAGGAAACTTAAAATGAAAAACTGAGTAATAAATTTGGGAAAAATTAATTGGATTGCACAGGTCCCTAAAAATGACATTTGTGTTCAACTTTAATTAAATTGTGGTTAAACTGATTAGTTATTTTCAATAATAAGCATGTTTTTTGATTACTAAAATTACATTTAACAATTAAAATGGTATCCAGAAATATTCAAATAGAAAAAAAAGAAGAATATTTGATTTAGAAATAAATAAAAAAAAGGTATAATTCATAGGCCCCCAAAAAATTATTATTATTTTTTTTTACTTTCAAATCAATTGTTATTAAATTGTATACGTTCCATGATTTCAGTTATGCTTTTGATTACTAAAATGTAAACATTAAACATGTTTAACCTTGAAAAAAACTGAATTTGGGGGAAAAAAATTAAAATACAGATTACAGACGTTACAGAGTTGGAATAAGAACAATGTAGACAAACCTTGATAACCGGTGGAGGAGTTCGGAAGAGTCTCTTGTTCTCGGTGAAGTCCTCCACACGTAGTGTCGCCGACATGATGATCAGCTTCATGGGTAAGCCTTTCTGTGGATCACAGATCACATTATACACATGCCAAGCACGCAGCTTTAACCTGGCCATCGAGCATGTTCGTGTGTCTCACCTTGTTGCGGAGAGGGACGATGCGTGACAAGAGGCCGATGAGGATATCAGTGTAGACGCTGCGCTCATGAGCTTCATCTATGATGATCACGCTGTATTTCTGCAGCAGGAAATCCTGCAAAGACATGCATCATGACAGGGATAGAAGGAGAGAGCAGATGCAACATCAAATAAGCAGCAATATACCAATATACACAATATACACTATATGGTACATGAGGTGGTGGCCAAAATTATTAGGACACCAGTATATTCAGCAGCTAAAAATGGTTTTAACTCTTTTATTTCTATCTTTTGCTGTAATGTGTCAGTAGGAAATATTAGTTTACGTTTCCAAACACTCATTTCACCATTAATTGTAATAATCCAGTGAGGTTTTGTGCTCCACATAGAGATCTGATGTCATCATCACACTGTCTGTCTGGAAGGACATGAAGAAACAGAACAAACAGAGACAGACTCAATCCAGAAGAACTGAGAAGACGTCTCCAAGACGCTTCAAGAAACCTACCTGCAAAGCTGCAGCGCTATTAAATGTTTTAGGCACTCGTGTAAAAATGCAGTAAAACGAAGATGCTGGCAAAAATAATGCCATAAATAAATTTTCTTTATCAACGAACTGTTCTGGTTGGAGCATCCTTTGTGTTTAAAGCAGCTTTTGCCCTCTGAGCATAGTTTTTCAAGAAGCTTTGCAGGTAGGTTTCTTGAAACATCTTTGAGACGTTGCCAGTTCTTCTGGATTTAGTCTGTCTCAGTTTGTATTGTTTATTCAATCCAGACTGGATGATGATCAGATCAGATCTCTGTGTGGAGCAAACTAAAACCTCACGTATTACTATTAATGGCAAAAATGAATGTTAGGAAATGCAATCTGATATCCCTTTCGGACACACTGCAGAAAAAGATAAGAGATGACTGACTGAAAAATACTAGTGTACTAATAATCTTGATAAACATAGGGTTAGCTCAAACATACACAAAAAGGGTTGGCACATGCTTATTTTTAGGTGCAGACCTCTGACCCTTGGTGGATGTATCATGTGTTCAATATCTTTGTTTACAAAATCTCTGAAGAACATCAAGGAATGTCCTTTTTTAATTCAAAAGAAGCAAAAAAGCTTTCTCTGGGAGTGTGTAAACTTTGGTCATTTAAATATAATATAGTACAGTATTATGTAGCATGTGATACACGGTGCATGCTTGTGCATGCGTGTTACCTTCTGGATTTCTTTCAACAGGACACCGTCTGTCATAAATTTGATCTTTGTGTTTTCTGTCACATTCCCCTCGTACCTGATCTGATAAGACACCACCCTAAACACACACACACTTTTTCAGTTAACTTCAGTTTGGCATTAAAGCGGCTCAGATGCAGGATGTGTGTTAAAGGTCTAAAATAACCGAGCAGGTTACAGAGCAGGTTAAAGACTACATCAAATACATTCTAAGACTAAAAAACCCTGCATAGCTATTTGGATTTAACTAGAAATGTTTCTTGCGCTGCACATCAGCATCTTAGAATCATTTCTGACTCTGAAGACTGGAGTAATGATGCTGAAAACACACAGTAATAAATTACATTTTAACATATATTCTAATAGAAAACAGTCACTTTAAATTGTAATAAATTTCACAATATTATATTTTTTTTTACTGTATTTTTGATCAAATAAATGACTTGTGCTGAGATTAAAAAATGCATTTGATTAGATAAGTGTATACATACACATGGACGTGTAAATTTGTGTTGAATTACATATGCGCCAAATTGGAATGTTTGCCATTTAACTTTAAATTAATAAGGAATTGCGATAATAATGATGATTATTAATAGAAATAGCGGTAACACTTTATAGAAATGACACACTACGCATCTTTAGCTAAGCATTAGAAGATAGTCAGTTCATACTTTATACAGCATTGTTCCAACATTAATAGGCATTAGTAAGCGGTTCATAAACGCAGCTGTAAATGTGTTGTTCTTGAGCATATCTATAGTGTTTAATAATTGCATTTTCACACTTTATGAACAATAAATGTATCATTTCTAAATTATGTTATTTACAAACCAGTTATTTAGGAGGTGTCAGTGGTTCATAAGATCGTTTAGAAAGTGAATGATTAATAAACTATTGAATGTGCATCTACAAACCGTATTATTTAGACATGTGATAGTGGTTGCTCAGTGTGTGATTCATGATTAAAATAGGCTACTCTAAGCTGTTTGACACAGTGATTTTAGTATTTTTGCTACTGTCATTTTGAGCCTAACAACATTTTTAACTGAGCTAACATCACTATATGTGACCCAGGACTACCAAACCAGTCATAAGGGTCAATTCAAGATTTTACATAAGCTTTCCATTAATGTCGTTCAAATTTAGTCCTTAGCAATGCATATTACTAATAAAGATTAAGTTTAAATATATTATGCTAGAAAATTTACAAAATATCTTCATGAAACATGATCTTTATTCAATTTACTAATGATTTTTTTATATAAACTATAAAATCTTCAAATTTGACCTATGCAATGAATTTTTGGCTATTGCTACAAATATACTCGAGTGACTTAAGACTGCTTTTCTAGTCCAGGGTCAGATATAGTCACACATGGCTTATTTCTTCACTGCACAGATGTCATACCCTCTGGGTAAATTCATTTCTGTGGCGACACGATGAGACATGCTGATCGCCGCCACTCTCCTGGGCTCCGTCACACCAATAATGCCACCAGAGCTGAGAAACAGAAACAGACGATGAGAGACAGACAGCATAGCTCACACACAGGCCGCGGCTCATCAGTTATGACGTTACCTGGCGTATCCCGCCTCGTACAGGAACTGAGGCACCTGTGTGGTTTTCCCACTGCCCGTCTCTCCACACAACACCACACACTCTTTTTCCTTCACCGCCTCCATGATGACCTGCTCCTCTGCCAGGATTGGCAACCTCAGACGAGCCTCCTGCAATTCACACGAATCCAAAACCAAGAGACAAACGTGAGTAAAAAGTCAAATCGGTCAGAACTGAATCTATCTGATCTATGGGAATCAAACCAAAATCATCCAAATCAAAGTGAAAACACGATAACATAGCCTTTATGGATAATAGCTATTCATAAAGTATGGGTGCATCATATCTCTTTTTTAAATGATCAAAAATTCAATGCATTTTAATATTTGTAGACTCCATTTCAATTCTGCGATTTTTTAACACAATATGCTTTCTAGGGTTATAAAAAAAAAAAAAAAAAAAAAAAAAAAA
>JAUCMU010000143.1:2252594-2275469 GCA_032275025.1 Enteromius treurensis
TATATATATTATAATGCATTCAAACTCTATTATGCGTTATATGATCTCATGAATAACTGTAACTAAAGTGTGTATATAATAATAATATATATTATAATAAATTAATACTTCAAGTAAAGTGATCATATTTATTCTTTCATCTGTTTATCAGTTTATAAATCATTATCATTATCTACATATATGTGATGTTCCCCTCTGGTCAAAACCAGGGATATAATAAAATATCATATAAAATACAATAATTAATACAATAAAGAATAAAGAGAAAACTCAAGTTTCCAGTCACTTAATGTCAAGGTAAAAAGTTTATAACAAAATAAGCAGCAATGTGGTCTATATAACATCATAATAATACAAATAATGCATTGACTGTTTTTCAAAAAAACTTAAATCGTGTTCCTGTACCTGAATCTCCGGCAGTCGATCCACAGGAATGAACACAGCTGGTGTACAGTCTTCCTTCTTCTGCGTTTGCTCTTCTAAGTCTTTATCTTTCTTCTTTTCCTGAACATCCGTTTCTTTCTGTTTGGCCTCCTCTCTCAGCACCTGCGGCTCTTCTGTGGGGTGTTCCTCAGGTGTTTTTTCCTCCTCTTCCTCAGATGAGTATGAGCCCTCACTATCATCATCCTCCTCTGAAGACTCAGATCCCTCTTTCTCCTCCTCCTCTCTTCTTCTCTTTCTGTTTGCTCCGCTCACACTGTTGATCCTGACAGGAGTTGATTGACCATCCTGATCTTCATTCACAGATCTGCAAGCACACACAGTGACGTATTTACTATTTTGATTTTTTTTTCCGTACAGACTAGTCAGATTCGTGTCTGGTTTGATCTCTTACTCTTTGGTCTGATAGAGTCTGTCTCCAGTGCCGAGTTTAGAGGTGGTGTATAGCAGTTTGAGCTCCGACTCGGCCAGCTGAACCTCAGCTAGTTTAGATAATATATCTGCTCTCTGCATAAAATGAGAAACATACAAATGACTTATATATATATATGAGTTTTATATAACAACCAATCTCAAATGCATCAGTGTCACAAACTCTCTCTCTCCTTACATGGGTTTTTTTCTCTTTCTGCTCCAGAACTTTCTCCAGGTTCTTCCTCTGCTTCTTTGTCAGGGCTTTTTTCTTGGGTACAGGATGTTCTACTTTTTGTTTCTTGGTTTTGGTGGCGGGCAGAACAAGAGCGTTGCAGTCATCTACACCTTTAAGCATGGCTCCATCTGCACAAATGACACAATACACAAAACACTGCTATTTGATACTCCGTCCCGTCATAAAGAGCCTTAATGTAAATGATTCACTGGACTATAATTACAATATGATTGAATTAAATTGGAATTAGCCTGAAATAACTAAACAAATTACACTTCTGGGCAAAAAAAAAAAAAAAAAAGGGCCAAGCCTAAAATGGCTAAACGCTAAGCTTTTAATGGTTATAAGCGCAAATTACCAGCAAGGAAAATAGTAAGAATTAATCAAATACAGTCTTGTCTCAGAAAATGGTAAAATATGCACCGTTAAAAGCTAAATATTCTAGTTTGTTTGTTTTCCCCCAGAAGTATATACACAATACCAATCAAAGGTTTTTGAACAGTGACATTTATTATGTCTTTTAAATAATTCTGCTCACCAAGCCTGCTTTTATTTGATACAAAAACTGTAAAATACTTCAGTATTATTTATTAAATAAATGTTATTTTGGATCAAATACATGCAGTCTTGGTGAGCAGCACTACAGAATTCTTTAAAAACATAAAAACGAGTGTGTGTATTTATAAAAAGATCAATTTGTTCTTGAATCTATGTATCATCTATTGCTACAAAGTATATTTATGTGCTGTTTTCTGTTTCCCTGTGGTCAAAACTGAACTCTCACTGAGAAGAAAATCTGTTCAGATATAATCTAATTATTTAAAACACCACAAATTAATTCAAAATAGTAATAATAGTAGCAAAGATAATAATAGCAATGCTTTTCTATATTACTTTAATGAATTTTAAACAAAAAGAAACTCGTATATAAATGAATCATAAAAAACAACGTTCACATTTACCTGTAAATACGCACAGAAATTGTTTAAATCATTGTGAACAATGGATTAACGGAGACAAGTACAAACTCATTTTAATTGTCCTCAATTGGGATAATCTACAGTAAATACTACTTTTGCCTTAATAAATTGATGCATTTAATTTTGCACACTATTTTCCCCACAGTGTTATTATATTAAATGAATGGTTTCTGCTTCTTATTGCATCCCTTTAACTACAAGAGCTTATGATCAGGCGTGCATCTTACCTTGAATCTCCACCTGCACATCTGTCTGTCTGTCTGCAGCAGTTGTCTGCACAGATGTGCTCTGCTGTCTGCCTTTCCAGTTGTGTTTCTTTCGTAATCTGCCCATGGCAGAGGTTTACAGCTCCAAACACAAACCCTCGGAGATGTGACGCTCAAAACGTGATGAGAATCTATCAGGAACATGACAAGAAACTTCATGCAGGTGTCATGATTAAAAGGTGACCTGGCAAAAATACTAATGGTTCTCATGTAGGCTTAATTTTACTTAAACAAATAACGTTATTTGGTGCGAGTTTTAATTTGGGTTGAAATGCGACACCAATACTTAGGATTTTCTTCACAACTCCTGCTGACAAACACATGTTTTACCACTCGTTTTGGTTAATTCGAGTATGTTCTGCGTTTTAATATGAGATATAGCTGCTCATGTGCGCTGCTGGATGTCAGTGTTTACGCTGCTCCCGAGATCAGCTGGCAAATTAACATTCATTAAAAAATTTCTGACGCTGAAAAACACTGATGATATCGCTTCGATTATATCCACTCAGAAAACAAATATAACCGATTCATCTAAATGTCTCATATAGTAACATTTAAAAAGACTCACGTGTTGATCCTGTGGTGATGTTATGTAGCCTTTATATGAGCCCGATGCGCTTCAGCAGCGATAAAAGGTTCCGGGATTCGAGGTTCCGCCCCGGTCAAAACGAGTAAACGAACCCGGACACTTAAAAGGGCTGCTGCTTTTTGCATAGTTTGTGCCAAAACATGCATAAATCGGCATCTACAACGCCACTGCAAATGTTTTTTTGAAAGTATAATCCATTAAACGCAATTAAAATAATTAAATGTCATTAAAATCATTAAATGTCATTCAATGACAAACTCACTTTTGTAATAAGTAGCTTATAGCAACAACAATAATAAAAGTGATGATGATAATAATAATAAGAGTAATAGTAATGCTCTTTTTTGAGCTTTATTTAAAAGAAAAAGCATTAAAGAGTAGCCTAACAAAAACACATAGTTACACATGTGAATATACACCAAAATTGTTTTATTCGTTGTGACCGTATGGATCAAGTTTTAGAAAGAAAGTACAAAAGAGAGAGACTTATTTCTTAATTTTCCCCAATTAAGGTGACTACATTACATTTGGTTGTCTTGTCTAAACTGTTTGAAGCATTTCCATGCCTGGAAAATGTATGCAAAAAATATACATTAAAAAAGGAGATGCATTTAAATTTGATAAATTATAATTATGAACACAGTTGTTAGTTTTGCTGTGGTTTGGGACAGTCTCGTCCTAGAGGCTCCTGTCATTTAACATGACGTATTCATTGCTCTGCGTCGCGTCGTCCTCCGCCGTGAAGCTCTCCGCCGCCGTGCGCCGCGCCTCCCGGGCGAGCAGCTCGAACCGCCGGAGGAAGAGGACGACAGAGGCCAGCAGGAGCACCTGCACAGTGATGAAGATGAAGAGGCTTATCTGAGAGGCCAGAGCCAGATTACACAGCCAGTAACGACAGGAATCCAGCAGCTCCTGCTCGGTCAGAAACACGAGCAGGCGCCCCCGCAGGTGAGCAGGAGAACTGCAGCTGACGTTCCTAAAACACACAAACACACAGCTAGGTCAGGATCTAGAGGTAAATAAGGTTAAAGATGTTTCTTTTAAGCTCATTCATCACTATCCGGTTAAAATCTTTATTGTGTCAGAATTCAAATTAAGCTAAAATTGTGTTAAGTATCGAAAATAAAACAAAACATTACATTGGTACTAAAACTGAAAATAAAACTAAAATTGAACTGGAAATTAGGTGCTGGGCGTCCAGGCCAGAGGAGAACCAGCACCAACTAAGCCTGGTTTCTCCCAAGGGGTTTTGGTTCCTTGCTGCTGTCTCCTCTGGCTTGCTTAGTTGGGAGCACCCAATTTCTAGTGATTATCGTCGTCTTGACTACAGAGTAGAGACTACAGTAGTACAGACTACTCTCTGCTTTTGATAAATAAATAGTTTAATCTCATCATTATACATTACCATCACTCTATTCTTCTACTTGATTATGTTCTGTGCTTTGCTACAATCTGTATTGTTAAAAGCGCTACATAAATAAAATTGATTGATTGATTGACTGGTAATAAGCTAAAATAAAAAAATAAAAAATTATTTCAGTTTCTTTATAAGTACATTTTATAATTAATTTTATATTTTTGTAAATGCAATTTGTGTGTGTATATATATATATATATATATATATATATATAATTTTTTAGTTAATTTTTTACAGAAAAAGAGTTTTTCTCTTTTTGTCACTCCATAAGTCAGGAATACATTTTATTTTTATTAAATTTTTTATTTTGGTAATGAGCTGAAATAAAATTATTTTGTATGTTTTTTCTGTTTATTTTTATTTTTTTTAGTTAATTTTAATTTCAAGTAACATTTTTATGGTTTAAGTTGTAAGGTTTTTGTTTGTTTGTTTTTTATTTATCTCTTTTTGTCATTCCATCATAAATACATTATTTCATTTTATTTCATTTTATTATTTTAATAATAGCCAGTTATATATTCTTTAACATTTAACAACTGGTTAAAAAACAGCATATGATAAGAAAATTTACTCAAAAAAAATAAAATGTTTTTTTTTTGTATTATTAATATAAAATGATTAAGAATATAGATGAAATATTGATAACCTGTAGAATTAGATCTGAAAGATGAAAGTCTGCCTCAGTGCAGCAGAAACAAACTCATTCTTAGACATATGCATTGTATTTAAAAGTTAAAGATGCAAATATGTCATTAAAATAAACTCATTGTTTGTTTCCCCACCGATCTGAAAGAAGACAATCCTAAATTCCTAAACGGACCAGAACATGAAAAATAAACAATGGTAAAACAGCATCTTTAGTCTCTCACTGTATGGAAGCGGGATTGCTCTGTTTCAGCAGCCATCCTCTCAGATAAAGGATGCCGCAGTCACATGACCAGGGGTTTCCGTGGAGAGCGGCCCGCCGTAGGTTGGGCAATGAGTCCAGCAGGCTGGGGGGCAGAGCGGTCAGGTGGTTGTCGTTCAGCTGGAGAGTGGTGGTGTGTGGAGGGAAGGATGAGGGCAGGCTGGGCGTGGTGAGGCCGCGGTTACTGCAGTTCACCACACCGTCCGAGCAGGAGCACACCTCCGGACACCAGACCTGAGCCACGCTCATCTCACTGCCCAGCACTGACAGCAGCACCTTCAACACGAGCACAACACACCACATACCAGCACACACACACACACACACACACACACTGCAGACAGACCACAGATCACCATCATGCTCCTGCTCTCACTGTGAGACATTCATCAGAGCAATGCAATCAGAGGTTTTCAGTGCTCCATATATGGACTAGCTACTAAACTGAATAAACGGAGATGTTTAGGTTTATCTTGAATTTCAGCAGGAAGCAAAGGAAGCAAGAAAGACAAAGATTAAAAAAAGTACAGGATGATACAAAGTGTTCGTGGTAATGTAGAGGAACAACACTATACATACGAATCTAATGAATCTTTTTAGGTTGAAATTGAATTGCAAAATTCCTACTAAATTATTTTATTTTAATAAAAGTTAACTAACATTACAATTATTTTATATTTATAATTAATATATAATATATTTAATGCCTACAAGTAAATACTAAAATGTAATTGGATATTGCAAAACTACTGCAATATCATGCATTTACAATGATGTTTTTTAATACTTAATGCAACATGAATATAAAATGGTATCTATTGTGTCACCACAATATTTCACTTTATTTTATTATTGTATTTTATTTCTTTATTTGACTATATATTCACATAAACTGTACACACCTCTACCTCTTCACCACACTGTATTATTATTATTATTATTATTATTATTATTATGTAAATGTTTGTTCTCTCCCTCGGCCTAAGCCAGTTTTACAATTTTACATTTAATGCTTAAATTGTATTATTATGTTTGTTGTTATATTTGGATGTGTTCTAGAAGCTTTTCTAAGAAAAATCCATTTTGTTTTCAATAAAGGTCTTTGTATTTTATATATAGCTCAATTTATTTTACTTAGTTTTTTTGTTTGTTTTTAGAAACTAGAATAAAAAGCTTGTCTTATTTTCTTTTTATTTTGATCAAATATCTAATTTTATTAAGTAGCAGCATGCATGTTTCACTAAATACGAATGTGCGTTTACCAGCCCTTTAGTTCACTGAGGGTCCCAGTGGGTGGAGAGCAGAACGCATTAGCAATATTGTATGAATAATATTTCATTTTTCCAGCTTAATACATAAAGATAAGGTCATGTTGGAGAACTAATCCATATATTGTGTAATTTGTTTAGAAGTGAAGTTCTTACCAGCGTCAGCAGTGTGTCTGTGTGTCAGTATCAGTCTGAAGGAGCGTTAAGACCGCAGCATCAAACACAGCTGGGTCGCGCTGATAAACACAAATACCGCCTCCTTGAGCAATATGCGACAGGAAGTGGGCCGCACTTTCACGCTCTGATACTGGGACAGGAGCACTTTTCCTTTGCGCTTAAACTCAAATTTTGTCAATAAATACATAAATATAGTCAAATCTGCAATAATAGTATTTTCTAGTGCTGCCAAATGAATAATCGCATCCAAAATAAAAGTTTTTGTTTACATAATATATGTATGTGTACTCTTATGTATATATAAAATATAAGAATCTGAATATATAAATGTAAATATTTTCAAAATATATACTGTATTTTTACACACAGTACACATACATATATAATTTAAACAAACTTTTTTTTGACATATAATTTTCATTTAATTCACATGATTTAGAAACAAATATTTAGTTTATTTCAGTAAATATGATGGAGCAAAATAACTTATACGCAGATCAATACAGATATTAAACTATAGTGAACAAACAACGACAACTAATAAATTATTCACATTTATTAGCAAGCTTTACTTCAAGATTTACATAAACAATTGACATAATAATATAAATTATTAAATTATTAAAGGCCATTAACACTCATAATAATGGAATAGATTTTATTCTGATTATTATTTTTATAAAACGAGCAAAAAAAAAACAGCCGTCTGAACTGAGGATGTTTCTTGGTAACAGTTGTCAGAGCCGTATTTATGTTCACATTTACTATAAAAATAAAAACCACCATCGAACCCGACAAATTCATAGCAAAAGCACGTCACTGTCTCTCCAAACACACACACACACACACGTCAGTGAACCCCTGCACTAAGCAAATTAAAAAAAAGTCAACATAAATGAGATCCCTTCAGAAGTTATTTAAGTTAGACAGGTTTATGACGAATCACGTGACAGCGGCAGGCAGACAGAAGCACCGAGCCCAGGCTCAGACCTGTAGATATGATATAGTACAGTATCATTTAAATGTATTCACATCTGAGGGCTGCTGTGAGGGCCGTAGCGTTTAAGTGTGTGTGTGTGTGTCAGCATCACTGGTCTTTCTCGTGCATCTGTTGTTGCATCTTTTCCAGCATCTCCTGCATTCTCTTCAGCTGCACATACAAAACACACAGTCAGGAAAACATCCCTGTAACTTTCTTGTAGTTTACATTAGGGTTTATTATAATGTTGCTAAATATTTCGATTTAGTTTTTCTATACTTTATTTTCATAGAAGAATATTGAAAATGTAGCAGCTCAACTGTTTTTAGCATTGATAAAAATCATAAATGTTTCTAGAGCAGCAAATCAGCATTTTAGAAGGACTTCTGGATAAAGACTGGAGTAACGATGCTGAAAATGCAGCTTTTTCATCAAATTAATAAATTACATCTTGAAATATATTCACTTTAAAAGCACTTATTTTAAATGGTAATTTTTTTTTTTTTTTTTGATGTTCTTGTATTTTGTATTTTTGTAACAGTAGTGTAAATATTTCACTTCTCCAGCTGCGTACAGCTCTGCTTTACTACATTTTTAAACTAGATTTTATATTACAGCTCCTTTACAATAAATTGTTTTATTTTATGTTTTTCCTTTGAAGAATATGAAGTGAAAATGAAAAGAAAATTGCGAAATTAAAGATAAACATGGAAAAAAAAACACAAAAACGTATACTGGCCATAATGGCAATTAAATTATCCAAAGTATCTATAACAATAAATCCATATAAAAATGCATCTACGGAGACCATAAATATGAATTAAACTACCATATGTATTAGTCACAGAAATAAAAAAACTAAACATGAAACAAACAAAAAAAATTCATTTTAACCAAAATAAAAATATATGTTGAAATAGTAATTTTATTTTATTTCAGGTAGTTGCCAGGCAACATTTTTGTCATTTTATATGAAAAACTTTTTAAAAATAACTAACGTTAAATAACTAAAACTGCGAGAAAAAAATACTATATATATATATATATATATATATATATATTTAAAATAAATAAAAATTATAAAAACACACAACAAAATGACTAAAACTACATTTTCAGAAAGCAGAAAATACAAATAAAAACGAATTGTCTAACTAACAACTCTACAGAAACCTATAGCACACGTCTGAATGCTGGTTTAATATCAGTGATGATGGTTCTGTACCTCTTCATCCTTCATCTTAATGAGTCTCTCCGTCTCCACGTCTGGTGTGGGCAGAGGCAGGATGGGTAGCGGACTGTCTGTACGGTTATCCTGCGCCAGTTTACTGAAACACACACACATTATATGAAGCACATCTGGGCTGGAAAGTCAAACAGCCTCAGGTCAGCATGTCATTTAGACAGCCTGAGAGCTGAAAACAAAGCTGACAGTGTTTTTATCTTCTCTACATGATGACTCTGTGAACGTCACGCACCTGGTCATCTCCTGGATGCAGTGGGCTCTGTAGTTTTCGTAGTGCACGTCGCACGTCACGTCCTTCAGGTCGTGCATGTGAGAGCGAATCAGCATGTTCCTCAGTTTCACAAAGTCACAGTGAGACTGATTCTCCACTGAACGACACACACAAAGAAACGCATTAGAGTTCACCTTCATGTAAAGAACTTGTCATGTGTTTCCTAGCACACTGCTGTTAATGCTGTAACATCACATGGATACGATATTGTTTATTGCCTAGCCTTATCACCATGACACCTCTGACACAGTGATTTCAACAAAGTATAAACATGTAGAATCCATTTGCCAAGCATTATTTCTTTTTTCGTTGTATTTGTTTACAGTGTACCTTCCACGATACCCCAGGGGTAAAGACGACCTCTGACCCTTTGACCTCTGGCCTCCACCACTGTATTACTGCCAATGACGGCAAATGGAGTGCACTCCTACAGCACACACACAACACATATACATCATTCAATATTCAATACAAACACTGCCCCCGCATCATATTTATGTGCAGAAACACTTTAATCTGCCTCATGAAAAACATTGCACACAACAGCATCAGTATCTGCTTCACTCCTCCAGCTGACAGCAGTAAAAAGTCCACCATGAGGGTAAAATCAATCCAAACGGAGTGAAATGATTATAATGATTTAGTCTGGGTGGAGATTTCAGACTGAATGTTTGCCAGACCTTCAGCTCTTTGTCCATCTGTTTGAACTCCTCTTCTTCATCAGAGTCACACTCGGGAAACTGATACACTTTAATCCCGAAGCGCTCAATCTCATCTCTCACCTGCAGAACAACAGATGCATGCCATGAACACAACGAACACGCTGCACCGTAAAACGGTCTAGTTTAAAATAACTGCTTCCATCGGGAGCACGCTTTCTATACAGAATCAGCTGAACCGTTGCGAACTTGCGATGCGATCAGATAGCGTGCACTCACCCTGTCCTTGAGCTTTTTGACCTCATTAGGAGTGAGACAGTCCGCTTTAGAGATCAGAGGAATGATGTTCACTTTCTCATGCAGAGCCTTCATAAACTCCACGTCCACCGGCCGCAATCTGCACAGCAGAAATAACTGATGCTAACTCCATCTCTCATTATATTTACTAAACACTCTTCGCATTAAATGCTTTTCATGATGCAAGACGTGCAAGTGAAAAGTCACGTCAAATGTTTCATTTTTGCACATTTATATTTAAAAACGATATGAATTATGAAGTCCTGGATTTACATCTGCGAGCCAGTTTGTCATAGGAATGACCCTCAGGCCATCCAAGACGTAGATGAGTTTGTTTCCTCATCAGAACACTTGCTCTTGCACTTGCAAATCTGTTCCCATGGAGAAACATTTAATCTACTGTATATCTTGGACGGTCTGGGGCTGATTATGCAAATGTGAAGATGATGCATATGCCCTGGCCCACATTTGCCAGACCCGTGCCACCCGCTCGTACCCGTGTCCAAACGGTGGGATGAAGTACAGGCAGCAATGCACTCTGTTGTCTAGTATGTTCTTTCTGTTGAGTCCACTCTCGTCTCTGAAGTACTGCTCAAACTGCTGGTCGATGTAGTCTGTAATGGGCTTCCAACTGCAAACACACACAAAAACACACACTCTTCAGAAAGACTGAAGAACTATTTGGACTAAAACAGTTCATATTTCTTAACCACACATTCGCGTGTGCACAGTTCAGTTCACTAAAATCACTTGTGGTCACATGACATGCCGACAAACAAATAAAATGTGACCCTGGAGCACAAAAGCAGTCCTAAGTACTGTAGCACAGGTGTGTTTGTAGCAATAGCCACTGAGCCATTTATTTATTTTTCTTTTTTGCCAAAAATCCTTAAGATATTAACCTAATATATTCCATTAAGATATTTTGTGCATTCACAACCATAAATATATCAAAACTTCGTTTTTGATTAGTTATATGCATGGCTAAGGACATTTAGACAACATCAATAAAGGTGATTTTCTCAATATTTAGATATTTTGCAACATCATATTTCAGACTCTGAACCCTCAGGCTCTCACAACTGCTATATTGTGAATACAGACATGACTAAAGGTCTTTTTTGCTTTTCTAAAACGCTGTCTTGAGCAATCAGCATATATGACCGTAACGATCAGATCTGTAATTGTGCTCATGGGATGCTGGGAACAGCTGAATTCTCACCATTCATTGTTATTGACTGCGTCTCCAAACCCTGGCGTGTCCACAATGGTGAGTTTGAGTTTGACTCCTTTCTCCTCGATGTCGACTGTGTGTTTGGTGATCTCAACCGTCTGATTAATGCGCTCTGTTACAGGAAACACACTCAAACTAACAAACCTGTTGAAGAAGTGTACACTTATGTATATGCTACACTACTGTTAAAAAACTTGGGGTTAGTAAGACTTTCTAATGAGTTTAATGTGTTGTTTTCCTTCTTGTTTTTTGTCTCTTCTACTCACCAAGCCTGCGTCAAGTAAACAGTATAAACAGTCAAATTGTGAAATATTATGACAATTGACAAGAACTGTTTTCTATGTGAATATATAGCAAGATATGAAACAAAACTGAATTCTCAGCATCATTACTTCTGTCTTAAGAGTCATACAATATGCTGATTAGCTATTATTCATGTTGAAAACAGTTGCACTGCTTCATGTTTTTGTAGAAACACTGATACATAGGTTTTTATAACTCTTAGATGAATAGAAAGTAGAAAGAATTAATCTGAAATAGAAATCTTAGTTATAAATGTCCCTACTGTGACTTTTGACCAATTTAATGAATTTGTGCCGAATAAAAGCATTAATGTCTTTAAAAAATAAAAATCCAAACCCAAAAGACCCCAAATTTTAAACAGCAGTGTATGTTGTATCCTAATTTTAACAATAAACCAACTGTTATTTTGGGCGTACTGTCTCTTTAAGACAACTCTTACCTTCAGCATTTAGTAATTTTCTGTCTTTGTAGAGATCTGTGAGGAAGAGGCTGTTAACTAAAGTAGACTTTCCCAATCCAGACTCACCTAAAAACACACACGACAAATCTTGTTAATGACAAAGACGAGCATCAAGTCAGTAAAACATTTAGAGACGATTTCACTCAAACCTGCCACCATCAGAGTGAAGTCAAAGCCCTTCTTCACTGACTTCCTGTGGACCTGATTAGGAAGCGTAGCGAAGCCAACATACTGCTTGTCCTGAAAGACAAAAGTCAAAACATTATGTTCAGTATAATCTGTTTGCATTTTATGGAAGTAAGACGTTTAGAAGACGGTTTTGAAGGATGAATGACTGGGTGAACTGTCCCTTTAAGACCAAATGTCTGTGAATCGTCAGACTGGCACAAAAATAGCAGGGACTGAAAGGCTCAGTAGTGCGGAGTCTCCTGCAGATCCACCAACTGTGCCGGAAACCTCTCAGCAGTTATAACCGCTCAAAGTGACACTGAGAACACAGAAATTACTGACGGGGAGCGAAATCGCTATTAAACCCGACAGCAGAACCAACTCAGTGTCCAGGCCAAACCGACTGACCATATACACAAACACAGAAGCCATATTTAAAACAGCTGAAAAGGCCTTTTTAACACACTCAAACTTGGGCCAAACTCAACTCCTCTGGTTGCCAGAGCATCTCACAACCTGTCATGCGTGTTTCCGCTGTCCATCATCCTTGAACAGAGAAAGCCTGACACAACGAGTACAGTGTGTGAGAGAAGAGGGATAAAGATTCATCGACCAGATTTATTATTCTGAAGAAAATGTGCTAAAAGGCTTCACCTGTGGCTTTCATGAATGCATTTTAAAGGTATTCATAATGCGCATTGTACTGCATTATGTAAAATGCTGAGTTTTCTTCTTGCAATTATGATTTTTCTTGCAATTCTGTGTTTATAATATTGAGTTAATACCTCAAAATGAAAAAGAAAATAGGTCCTATATGAACAGAATTGTGAGAAAAAAGGTCCAAAAGGTGAGATAAAAATGTGCAATGACCTTTTTTAGGGTGTAGTAGCTGTTAAAGTGTTCTGAATGCTGCATGCATGTTACTATGAGGCTGCTAGGGTGGTTGCTAGGGTGTTGCTAAGTGGTTGTTAAATAGTAAGTTTAAATACTTTAAGTATGCACAATACTAACACAAACAAAATGTACACAATATGATATGTGGCATCATACTATTTACAATAACACCTACTATTAAACTAAGTTGAAGCAGCTCTTCCTAAGATAGATAGATAGATAGATAAGCAGCGAACCTTCTGTCTGGTGGTTCTGGTCCGGGGACACAGAAGTTTCTCCACCAGTTTCTCCTGCAGCATCATGGAGTCCATCCTGAACCAGACGTCTCAGTAATGTGTGCCGTCCCTCTTTAAACCTGCGCGGCCCTCACTTTATCACTCTCTGCTTCTATATACCCTCTCTGAATTCCCTTTCCCTGTTTTCTGTCTGTCTCTTGTCCACAGCACATCCCAGCGTGCCGTGTTCAGACAGGCAGGAAGAGGAATCCCCACATGACTGAATGAAAGACTGACAAAAGAAGCTAGTGAGTGAGAGAGAGGAGAAACGAAAAGACGTAAAGGAAAAAAAAAGAAGCATGGAAGCGATTTTAGACAGGAAAGGAGGGGGGAGCCGAAAACGGGAATAAAAACACTCATTCATTTAGTCGTTCATTCCTCCCCCACTTTTTTTCCCCACAGCCGGCTCTGAGGTGCAGGGGTTTCTCTCAGTGTGTGTGTGTTTTAAGGGAGCAAGACACATTTAGTACGACAGCAGCCACACCCTTCCCAACAGACCTTGCCAGACTGCCAGAGCTTTTCTACAGACTACAGCACAGCAGCCTGACCTTGACTCCAGCGTTATTTTCCGATATATTTATAAAATTTA
Source organism: Enteromius treurensis (assembly GCA_032275025.1). Lineage (NCBI taxonomy): Eukaryota > Metazoa > Chordata > Actinopteri > Cypriniformes > Cyprinidae > Enteromius > Enteromius treurensis. The sequence continues at coordinate 2,266,665 of JAUCMU010000143.1, forward strand.
TAAAATTGCAATAATAATTCTATATGCAATGTATAAATAAATATACATAAATAATTTCACCAGGGGGCGCTAGTGCTCATGAAACAGAAACACTCCATTAACAGGAGCAGTTAAATCATTCACATATAAACACAATTTCATAATTTAATTGTTTAATCCTGACACCTGGTATTATTGTTTTTAATGACACAGTTCAGTGACTCTCTCTTATGTAACATGAAAATAGAATCGGTCTACATTATATTTAGATAACAGGCCTGTAATGAACCATAAGAGTTAATGAATGTAAGCCTCATTACTGAATGTGTAATATTACATGCATGTCTGTAAGAATCTGTGAATACTGTATGTGTATGACTGCACGTATATTCAAAGAAGTCACATTTTTCTGTATCAAACACTTGCCTGTGCAGCTCTGTTAGGGTTTGAGTTAAAGGTTTTGGATTCATTCAGATCACTAACTCTTATATAAGCAACAGCACTAGCGACATCTGAGCAAACAGCACTATTAAACATCTTCATATTAAGCATGATTTGCTCCATTATGGTCTGAAAGGGGGTCTGGTCATGCATATAGATGATGAGTGTGCTTGTGGGGGTTGGGGGTTCAGAGGGGGTCTGTTGAATAGAATAGAACAGATGTCCTTCAGTGATACAATAGCCTTGGTCGCCCCTCTTAACATAGAACAGTACCATCTCACCATCCAGCTGCTGTGCCTGAGTGCCACCTGGAGCGACCCTCACCAGACACAAGCCCATTTCTGTTTTTAATCCATTTGAGTTGTTTGGGAAACTCTAATACGATCAGACTATCGAAGAAACATGTCTTCAAACCCCTCAAAAGACATGGAGCAGAGAGTTTACACCTTTGAGTGCAGGAACTGTATGGCAATGTGCTGGCAACCACCAAAAACACCCTAGTAACCACATGCACATAAAGCCATTTATATCACCTTAGGATCTGCATAGCAACACCCTGGAAAAATTAAAAAAACAAACAATACAGTAACACACAGACGGGCATTCAGAATACTTCAGGAAAAGCATAGCAGCACTCTGGCAACTACTCAGAACGCCTTAGAAATGACAGAAAGGCATCCAGAAGCAACCGTTTAGCAACACCCTGGCAACCATCCAGTATACCCTAGAAACCACAGATCAACAATAAAAAAGAAAGTCATACAGAATATCTTAGCAACTGCATAGCAACACCCTGGCAACACACTAAGAAGAACCTCTACTGAAAATAACAATAATGTTCACTGCAACTGCATAGCAATGCACCCAAAGCCAATGAGAATGATCAACTACAGGACAACCCAGAGTACCCTAGCAACCAAATTGCAAAGCAATTCATTCATTCAGTACATTCATTGTGTACGTGAATATTTTATATCGCATTTTCACAAAACCAGAATGGTGCATTTAGATAACACAGTCTCTTCTTCCAGCATGTCTTGGTCAGATATCTCAGACAGCGATTTCCTGCCTGCTATTCGGTGAGGTGGGACCAGTGATGTCATCCATTATTGTCACATGTGTGTCTCACGTTACACCGAGTGAGTGACCATGGGTGTGGAACACCCTGATGATGTCACGAGCAGTGAATGAACGAGCTCAGGCCTCAATGGCAGCTGTGCTGGGTAAAGCACAAACAGACCTGATAGTGCAGATGGATAGAACGGTGTTCCCAGAGGGCGACTTTGCTCTCACTTTCAGACTATGTCAGCTTTACTGGTTCAGCGTTTGTTTGAATGGTTCACTGCACCTGCACTGCAGCTTGTATCCTTACACTTATCTCAGGGACACTTCCTCTGGAGTTGCAGGAGGTTAAGTGTTAAGCTCATGGAGTTTAAACCAAACCACCTTTTAAAGTACTTCACAAATCAGAGATTATATTATGGAGACATGCTACTAGTCCGTTCTGCTCATTAAGGTTTCCTTTATTTAGAACAGTAAAAAAACAAAACAAAACAGTAAAATAGTGAAATATTATGTTAATTTAAAATAAGTGTTTTTAATTGAATATAATTTAAGTTGTAATTTTTTCCTGTGATGCAAAGCTTAATTTTCAGCATCATTACTACAGTCTATATTCCTTTCTAATATACTGATTTGATGTTCAAGAAACATTCCTTATGCTGAAAAACGTGCTGCTTTGTATTTTTGTGGAAACTGATGCATGATAAACAAAAAAAAAAAGCGAAAAAAACCCTCTCTCTATCCTTTCTTTTCTACACTATCCTATTTTAACAAAAGAAAAAAACTTTCCGAATGGTGGAGTATATTTGTTAAACAGGATAACATTTCTGTCATCATTCACTCATTCTCATGTCATGACTCACTTTCATCAGTGGACTGCAAAAGCACAATTATTTTCCAATTTTGAAGTTTGGTCACTACCTGCATTCATGCCACTCATATACACAGAATAAGAATGCCACTGAGTAGTTTTTTTATGTTTACATTAAAAGTCAGTCTAAATAAAAGTGAACCAAACCTCGATGATATCACTGGCTGTTGTATCTGAACGGAGCACTTGCAGAACACAATCCTCTCTCAGACTGTAGATACTGAGATGGATGTTTCTTGCAGTGACATTTGAGCAACTGCACAGACCATTTGACTTCATGATCAAAAGAAACTTCAATTCTGCCATCTGTCATGCTGCATGCAGCTGCGCAGTTCGTCGCAGACAGCTTATTCTACATCCACCCACATGTTGGTTTTTGTGCTTTATGGGGATTCTCCATAGGCGTAATGGTGTTTCTACTGTATAGACTGTACGTGGTATTGTCCTACACTGACCCTACACCTAAACTTTTTTTTGTGTCCTCATTAACCACATAAACATGCACACACACACAATTCCAATCTTATTTCAATGCAGTGACCTTTTCAGAGATAAATAAGACGTGTCTGAAATGGCAGCCAGCCTTCCACGCCATTAAGTTATTAAACCTCAATGCTGAGAGAGAAAGAAAGAGACCAGAAGACGAAAAGAAGAGAAAGAATGATGAGGAGAATGACAGTGAGAGAGATCTTGAAGCACTGGCAGAATGTGTGTATGTGTGTGTGGGGGTGTGAATTGTTGCATTTCTGCTTTTGCGTAGGATGAGCTTTCTAGTAACTACATATGTGTGTGTCTGTGTGTTCGTGTTCATGGGTCAAGTGCTGGAGGCTGTGTGAAATTACTACGCTTCTGAACAATCTGTATAGTAACTGAATGTGCAATTATGTTACGGTGCACAAATATTTGAATGTTATAAACTGTTTCTGAAATTTACTTGCAATTTATATTGAAATACGTGGATCACATCTACACGCAATTGTCTTTACTGTCACTTTTGATTAATTAATAATCATTATTATTATTAAATTGTAAAAAAGTAATCTTACTGACCCTATAGGTTAGCTACTTTAATTGTATGCATTTAAAATATACAGGGATTCAAAAATAGTGATGTCCAATTGTAGATATGTGTCCAATAACATGATAATACCACATGAATTGGATTGAAACGTGAACTAAAGTCTTTTAACACGTCAACACATACAAAAAATGCTTGATCAAACCATTTTGTGGGGGATACTAGAAGGTGCGAGACAATATTTAGGCGCAAATCAGCAACAGATATTGTTACTTGAATCACTAAATTGTCTAAACATATATGTCCACAGCCACACACAGAGCTCAGGGTTCACACTTCTTCAGGCATCTGCTATGAGCCTCTCACACACTCAGGCTCCTGTCACCATGACAACACCTCCAGAGAGAAACAGCACTATCATCCTCTATCCGAGCTCAGAAAGACAGAAAACACCAGCAGACATCAGATTTCCTCAAAGACAGAGCAACGCAAGCGGCTGCTGCAGTATAATAACGCTGACGGCTGAGATGATGAGAAATAAAGTGCGTCAGTCGAGGGTGGGTGACACGCTCCGCGAAGACTACTTTAAACCCCGCAAACGGGAGCACGAACACACAAAAAGCGTCATTTTCAAAACTATATACGTATAAAACACCCTGTCAGACTTAAAACCGAGGCTCGTGAGATTTTGTGGCGCGCGGTTTATCTGTGTGAAAATGAACCAACTAATTCAACATAAGAACTCTAAAGGTGAAGTAAAATTGCGAAATGTGGTGAAGTTTGACGTTTCTCACCTCACTGTCCTCTGAACGCGACCATCATCATCATCATGATGAGCAGCATCAGCATCAGCAGGTGCGGGATGCGGAAGACGCACGGACAGGAGAGAGAAATCATCAGCATTTCATCCAGTCAAACACAGTAACAACAGAGTAAAACAGCACCAGGGTCTCTGGCATTACCGGATTTGATCATCCTGCTCTTATATCGAATGTTGGTGGTCATGTTTCAGGCCGTCTCTGTTCTGTTCGGGCTCCGTCTGTCTCACGCTCAGCCCCGCTGGGAAGCCCAGGCGTAGAGGGGCGGGGCCGCCGCAAACTAAACCACGCCCACCACTACGGCATTCATTGACACTGCTTACAGGACTTGCAGTAACAGTGCTGTTTAATGTTACTTAGGCAAACTGAAATGTATTATTTGTGAAAAGATAAAAATCAGCTTGGTTAAAATATTCAGAAATTAAAAACATTACAAACAGTATACATAAGGTTAAATAGAAATCTGTAGTTTTTGCATATTAAAGTACTTGTACAAATGATATTCAAGACTTTTATTAAAGAACTTGCTTTAATAATTCAGCATTTTCAATGCAGCTCATTATAAAATTACATAAAAACAATTTATTAAAAAAAATAATTTATTAATTAATCAATTCATTTTACATTCTAATAAAAATTGACCTTGAAAATGATCTAAGAATTAAATGTTTACATTTAAAAAACAAACTTTAATAAATTATCTAATGTTTTTTATTTTTGATATATAAAATAAAATTAACAGAAACTTGTCAATAAACTGTCAATATTTAGTTTACATTTTACAGTTTTTAATTGAAAAATGGTCTAAAAAAATTAATGGAAAAGGTTTATTTATTTATTTTAATAAAGAAATCAGAACAGGCATATAATTTGCAGGGTCAATGAAGCTAGTCAGATATGGTAAATTAAGAAAAAGCACTGTTCAACTATTATTTATGGTGTACAAGCAGAAATGGATGATACTTACAAAACCATTTCTGTGACTTTTACAGGAAACAAATGACTCTGAAAGTTATTTATTTCTCAACACGAGCAAATACAAAAAGGAACATGTAAAACAGGGAAGTAAGCATTACTGTACCGCACAACCACAACTGTGTTAATCTTAAAAAAAAAAAAAAGCTTAAACAGGAGATAACAGAGTCAAAATAAGTGGGCTGAACCACAAATACAACAAAACAAAATCAGTGTGTTTACAGCAGACATTACATTAATAATTAGCAAACAACTCCCTGCTGTAAAATGACTCGGACATCGATGTGCAGGCAGTGAAGGTGCGTTTGAGTCCGTGTATAAGACCTTGTACCGTTTAGATCAACTTTTAAAACACACAGCTATAAATGTTCCAGCTGCTAAACAAGAAATATAAAGATCACTGCGGTAGATGTTAATGTTACCTAGTAAATAAAAGTGAAAATCAAGCAATAAAAAACGATAGAAAACAAACCCCAAACCATAAGAACATAAGTATAAAAGGAGAGAAAAGTGTGCACCATGTCTCTAAATGGAGTTTTAAGGCATTTCTGTGAATCAAAATACAAACCAACAGCTAAACCAGTGCGTCCACAAAAACATCACTGACAAAATGCCAACAGGATGTCAAGAGATTGTCCAATTGTAGTATTAGCATTATATAATCCAAAATCTAGTTTAATGTGTTTTCTATTGTGTTTTTCTGTATAGTCCACTAGAGGGAAGTGCAGCTCAAATCAACACCATACACATTCAAACGCATTTATGAATATCTGGTTATTTGTTAGTGATACTTTTTGTGCTAAAATTTGATTATGCACGGGTACGTTTTGTAAAACTGCATCTACCAGTGCATCGTCCTCTTATTTTATCTCAAGCACCCGCAAAGTAATATACATATGCTTTTTTAAGTATTGACGAGGTGATCAGGTAAACATATGCTTGATGCATGACTGGTACAGTACAAGCCAAGCAGCTTTAAAAAAGAGTGTTTGGCACACACAAACAAAACCGAGTTTGACCACAAACTCTGATCTATCTACAGATGAACGTGTGCTGAACATTGCCATGATTGACGACAGGTTATGTAAATTATTAACAGCATCTATTCTGATTGATTAAATGATATGATAACGGACCGTTTGTTTTAGTGTTGAAGTTACTTGTATGGGCGGAGCTGCGATAGTGCTGTGGTTACATGAATTCGATGACATTAACATTACGTTGCATTAATCTGATACACATGAGGGATTCGACAAGCAAATAGTGTTTACAAATGGGAAGGACAATGTAACCCAGTCAGATGGCATTTCCTGTTCCCACAACACACAGATAGACACACACACACTTAGTCGTCTCCTGGTTTCATCTTCATCTGAGCTTGCATCTGAGCGATCATCTGCTGCATACGTCTCAGCTGCAAGAGAGGAGATTGTTTCAGCATGTTTCCACTATACATAAATAATATATATATATATATACACACACACACCAATAAAATGTTTCAACGTTTTTTAAAGAAGTCTCTTCTGCTCACCTTAAAAAAAATAATAAAGTAAAACAGTCATATTTTGAAATATTATTACAATCTAAATAATAAGCATTATTAATAATTGAGCACCAATAATAATTTATAATGACCTAGCAGCATATCAGAATGATCCCAAGAATAAATTATTTTAAAATATATTAACATGTAAACATCTATTTGAAATTGTTATAATATTTCACAACATTACATCTCTAACTTTATGTTATTTTACTGCCTTTATTGCAATATTACTTGTCATCAGGTTCAGTGCGTAATATATTTATCCAGCTAAATGTGTGTTTGTGTATTTTCGCACTTTAAAGCACAAACTCTTAACATTGTGACTGTAACACCTCGTGAAGATCCAAGACGGACATGTACACACAAACACAAACACAGTGAAACATAAACACAATTACCCAGCAGGCTCTAATTAAGGTCTAATTACAACAATCATGATAATTAGAGAACATACTGTATACAACTGCTCTAAATACATTACAGAAACGCGCTCATTTGTTTATGCATATTTGTTGTCTTTAACTTACACTGTGATTAAGGAGAGCTAATGATATTTAAACCCTAAAACCTCAATTTTTGCACTTTTAAATATTAAGATTTAAAAGACTAAGATTTAAGGTTAGTATGCCTATTAATCTGTCTGTAGGTATAGCCATTGAGCCATTTATTTAGTTTTCTTTTGAGCCAAGGTCATTAGGACATTAAAGATCATGTTCCATGAAGATATTTAATAAATTTCCTATTGTAAACATATTAAAACTTGATTTTGATGTTTGATTACCAATATGCATTGCTAAGAACTTCATTTGGACAACTTTAAAGGCGATTTTCTCAATATATTTATTTTTTGCACCCTCACATTGCAATTATTGTCTGTCCAAACAAACCATACATCAATGGAAAGCATGTTTATTCCGCTTTTCGATGATGTACAAATCTCATTTTTGACAAATCAACAGTTATGACTGGTTTTGTGGTCCTGGGTCACATTTGGTAGATGAAACCTCTTTAAATGCAAGTATGTTTCTGTATGTTCTACCCTGCAGGAAGAAGGTATCATTTCCTGCACAGACATGGGTGTTTACAAACTACTCTGATTGCGTCCACGCCCGACTCCCATATACATTCCCATAGGCCAGAATACCCCACACTAATTAAAAAAAAACATATTTATACACATACATAGTACGAAACTTCCAGCCGATAGCCGAAATCCCAAATTCACTTGCATAGACATTGTGACCCACCTCAGCTTCCTTCTCCAAGAGGATCTGGTCTTTGTCCATCACATCTTCATCAGCCGCCCTGCTGGAACACAGAGTACATCAGATCCGTTCGTGTACAGGATGATGATCTGTGACGGGGTTTATCTGTTGATTAGACTTACCTGCCGGCTCGCTTTAGTCTCTCTGAACGGAAGTTCTCATAGTGGAGATCTTGAGTGACTTCCTGCAGGTCCTGCATGTGAGTTCTACACACACACAAACACACACAGAGGAAAACACACATATCTTCAGCAGAGGGCACTAGAAAACAAACAGAGAAATGTAAACAGGCTGTTTTGGGTCACCATTGACTTCCTTCCATAGTATAAATATTCCATATTTATGGAAGTCAATGGTTTCTTCAAAATATCTTTCTTAGTGTTCAGCAGAACAAAAAAATTCATACAGGTTCAGAACCTCTCGAGGGTGAGTAAATAATGACATTTTTGGGTGAACCCATCATATTTCACACTAAAATAAAAGGATATAAATAAGAAAGGGACATTTAAGCATATTTTACCAAGTTTTTTCAACATTCTCTATAATGAGACATTATAATTACAATTAAACACATTACCCTCAATTTATAGTTAATATAGAACAAAAAAAAGCCTTACATTTAATCATTTCTGTTTAAAATATAGAATTGTACATAAATGTACATACATTTTTAAAAGCCTTTTTTAAGAATAATAATTAAATACAAAAATTAAAATATCAATTTATATATAAACACTCACACACACACACACACACACACACACACACACATATATATATATATATATATATATATATCACTTTCTCAATGTAGTGTAAAAAAAAAC
>JAUCMU010000143.1:2299455-2315239 GCA_032275025.1 Enteromius treurensis
CGCTCCTCAGTAACGTGAGCAGCCCAACTAATCGATAACGGCATTCGTTGACAACGAATTTCATTATTGATAATTATCGATTAGTTGTTGCAGCCCTAGAATTCTGATGAACACAAGCTGTGTTTTATAAGTACCCAGCTGACAGTAAAACATTCTGAGAACTAACGTCCTGGTAAGGTTCTCTCAAGGTTATGAATAAACTTTCTTAATAATATGTTTATTCAAAGCTGGGCCTAAATATAGCACATAAATTGTATTTATACATTGTTCATGCACATTTTTTTCTGAAACAATAAACTTTTTTTTGGAACACAGGAACATTCAGAAATAACGCTGTCATAATACTAACATTAGCAAAACGTTCTTCTTAGAACATATTATAACCCTGTGACCCAGCAAAAACGGATCTGGACAAATGTTTTTATTTGTTTTGTTTTTTGCCATTGTTTTTGAGGGGCACATCAACACTATAGTATTTTTTTGTTTGTTTGTTATGCTGTATTTTGCTGGTTTTACCATCATGTTTCATTATTTGACTATTATTATAAAGCACTCCATTGCATTTGAATCATAAATGTTGAAAAGAACAAATTTAAAAAATGTAATTATATAATAGTAATAATTGTATGTAAGCAACAATCACATTTTTTTTAAATATATAATCAACATATTGTATTATTATTAAGCGAGCACAGAGAAAGGACGGTCTCTACAAGCTTTTAAAAAGGTATGCATTTTCCGATAAATAAAAAGTAAATAAAAACTGAATCATGCATCTGTTGGCTCTATGTTAAAGTGAGGAGGTTGGTTCCAGGCGGAGAACGTGCTATTAAACTTTGAAATGTGCTGTCAACCTGTGGTCAACTCCCCCAAACCCCTTTTCTCGACATTCACATGGTGCCAAATTCCAATGTAATTTATAAATGAAACAACAGATAACCTTGGGTACATTTTATAGCACCTCGTTTCAAGTGAAAACACCTCCTCCTCTCCCACACCCTGCTTGATAAAACGTTCTTCATTCAGAGCACGTAGCACATCTAAAACTGACACACCCGCAATGAAACAAAATACGTGTGTTATCTTACAGTTTCAAACTGAGCAGCCAAGTATCGAGCGAAACAACATTATTATTTAATCAAACTTCTTCTCAGTGTAACTTTGCATCAACTTTGACATGCAACAGTTACTGGAACCACACAGGTATTGATACAAAGTGATTCATCACTTCCGGAAACACACGCGAAGAAACTTTGAATAACTTTCCAGTCGCCAGAAGCCCTTACCTGTTATAAACTCGTGATAAAACTCAAAAACCTGGAGTTTTTTCCCACCTCCCTTGTTTTCTTTCTTCACAGCAGGCCAATCCAGGGAATCCGGAAACCGCTAGAATTCCGCCCTTATCCCATAATGCCTACGACATCCCAGCGCAACGGAAGCCATTACGGCTCAGATATCAATGCGACGGACCAGTGCGAGAGAGGGGAGATTTCGAGCCAAGATGGCGGAGACAGGTCACAGTTTCTGAGAATTGTCGGTTTCCAGTGCTATCAGCGAACACGTCTAAACACGCTTCAAGACATTTGACTATACATATATATATATATATATATTTACTTTTGTGTGTGTGTGTGTGTGTGTGTATATATATATATATAAAAAAGTAAAAATATATATATATATATATTTGTTTGTTTACATTTTCTCATAGCCAATATTTAGTTTCACATTTAAATGTTTTGTTTTTGGTTTATGTACTGACTTATAAGTGCCATTATATTTTTTAGAGTATTTTATATAGTTGTTTGTATAAGACGTTGACGTGTTATTTTTATTATAAATGCTGAACATTTACCATTCATACCATGACAAAATATTACCAACATGACATTTACAACTTCTGAAAGAAAACGGTAACAAGAAGGGTATAAATAACCACAATATAAAGAATTAGTTTTTTGAGCATATAAATAGTACTGGTTGCTTTCCGACTTGAAAGTCCTTGAATAGTTTCAAAATAAATCCTTAGTCATGTAAAACAATTTTATTCATTGACGTACCCCTCAAACTCAAAAGGCACATTGTCTCTGCGTTCTCATTGGCGAGCAACAGATGCTCCGCTCTGCGATTGGATAAAAGTTTTTCTTCAGTCCTAAAAACACACACACACACCCCTCCTCTTGGCGCACAGCTATTATTCCACTCCACTTATTCCCTGTCCAGGAAAAGTCCGTTAGTCAAAGCGCAGAAGAGACGCAGTGAAGAGATGCTTTCCACCTGATCAAAGCGCTTAAGTTTTTAGATCGATTTGTGTGTGTGTGTGTGTGTGTGAGAGAGAGAGAGAAAACTTTGAACACAAATATTTGGAGACGCAAGAAGAAAAAGTAAAGAAAAGAACAAAGAGCAGAGTCGAAAACTTTGGTTGGAAGAAAGGAAAAGCTTAGGCTGAAGACTCTGGAGAGGAACGCAGTCTTTCCGAACATCCCGCAACAGGTGCGCAGATCTATCTGAGGAATAAAAGAGATGGCCTCCGCGGCTCTGGAGATGCTGGGTCTGACCCTGTGCGTTTTTGGCTCGCTCTTGGAGATGACCGCCTGCGGGCTGCCCACCTGGAAGGTGACTGCCTACATCGAGGCCAACATCGTGGTGGCGCAGACCATCTGGGACGGCCTGTGGATGTCGTGCGCCGTGCAGAGCACCGGCCAGATGCAGTGCAAGATGCACGACTCCATGCTCGCGCTCAACCAAGACCTCCAAGCAGCGCGTGCGCTCACGGTCATCTCGTCCGTCATGTGCGTCGTGGGGCTGATGGTGGTCATCGCCGGCGCGCAGTGCACCAACTGCATCAAGACGGAGAGCGTCAAAGCGCGCGTGGTGAACGTCGGAGGCGTCATCTACATCGTCAGCGCCGTCTTCGTGCTCGTGCCGCTGTGCTGGATGGCCAACAACATCATCTCGGACTTCTACAACCCTCAGGTTCCGGCGTCCCAGAAGCGAGAGATCGGCGCGGCGCTCTACATCGGCTGGGCGGCCACCGCGATGCTGCTGCTCGGGGGAATCATGCTCTGCTGCTCGTGTCCCTCCTCTGGGGGCTCAGGCTACTCGGCCAAATACGCGCCCACCAAAAGAGCGACATCCAACGGGGACTATGACAAGAGGAATTACGTCTAGGAGCTTTTCGGACCCATTTCCACAGGCTGTGTTTGTGTTGCACCTGGTTTCTTTTTTAAGCATCTTGGACTACTGATCGGATCCACTTTTTTTTTTTTATTTAACGCGAAACTTTTGAGGAAAGCCTTTGCATTTCTGAAGGTGGACGTTTTATAGTAACTTTCAACAACTGCTTAACAGATCATCACAATGCTTTGAAGTAGTCCTGATTTTTCACTGTTTTACAATATTTTAATGTGCATTAACTACTGATTTGTTAAACATGATATCATTTGTATATACGCCTGACTGTTGTTAATAGTTACGAATATGGTTCACTGGTTAGCATCCGGTTAGTTTAGTTTCTACATGCATTATTAAAATCAGTATGCACTAACATGGACAAACAATGAATGACTGCATTTTCATTAACTAACATGAACAAAGATTTAAAAGTACTGTAATAAATGTATTGTTCAATGTTTGTTCACGTTAGTCAATACATTATCCAAGGGGACCTTATTGTAAAGTATTACCTACCTGTTATTTTTTTTAAGCATGTTGGGCTGATTGACTGAATGTATTTAATAAATCCTTTAATAACAACATGAAGTAAAAATGTTGCTGATACACTGTAAAACATGATTTTTCTAAGGAAATAAAACCTTATGTTTAAAAAGAAAATATATTTCAGTCTTCCTACTTAAAATTTCACTTTTAAATGAATGTTTATAGCTTTTTTTCGATGTAATTAATTGTAACATTTACTATCATTTCCTGAGCTTATGCACGCGTTTCTGATCATTATAAGATGCAATACTTAATGCTCATATACCTTCATCATTAACTATGATCTGTTAAGCATGTTTGTCGTTTGTGTTGAAAATGAAAGTTAGTAAAAAGTGTTTCGCCTTCGCTAAAAATGCTGTTTCAAATCTGTTTCACGAGTGAAAGAGAAGCTAAAATCTGACAACAGATCTCTTTTAGGTACCTGGAGAAGAGTGTAAGCTTGCAAAAGAGACTAAAAGCGTTAAGTTAGTATCTGTAGCTGTTGTGATGTTTACTGATGTTGTAGTGTGTAGAGGAATCTGCTTCGGCACATTTGCAGAGACTCTTAAACCCTCTGAGATATAGCTGGATAACTGAAGCAATTCCTGACTGATTGGTTAATGGTAACTCACCCGTCCACACCGATGCTCATCAGAGCTGAACAAAGCCACAAGATGGAAAATGTGTGTTTTTGGGAATGTCCTGTCTTCATGGATGGACATCTTCATGTTTCTTGAACTCAAGACCTCTATATTCAGTTTATTCAGCTTGTCTGAAATGTTTATTTTTTGTTACTTTTTTATTGTCTTTGAATTCTTGAATGAATGTTGTTTGGAATAAACATTTACAATTTTGACACAAATATGAATGTTTGTGTTGTGGTGTACACTGTCACCTAAAGCTCAAAATCAGCTCTTAATATGTATCTTTCACATGAACTATAGCTTCTGGACTTCTTTAATGGTTTGGATGCTTAAAGTCATGAAGGCTTATATTTAGCATTTAAGTTAACACAATTAGCAATTTATTCAAATGAGTTCTAAGCATTTGATGCTGGGTGGTTATTAAATGAAGAGTGAGTACAGTCAGATGTGGAGTGCAACTGTTGTTGCCTTGGTTTCCAGAACCTTGTTTCTTAAGGCTTAGCCGGTCATATGGCCACTCAACGCAGCAAAAACATATCAGTCACACCGAAGAACCGCATGACCTGATTTTACTGGTTAGCTCCAGTTAAATGAACTGGACACACTGCAATGTAAAATTAAAAATAAGTGTTTTACTTAAAAGAACAAAAGATAGTAAACACATTTGTTTCTATAAATTGTGGGGACTTTTTTCACAGACTTCTATTACTTTTATAATGAGCAAAAATATTTTTCCAAAAACAAAAAAGCTTTTTTTTAAGCTCTTTCACACATATTTTAATACGACTTAATGAACCACATTAGATTGCGTAGACATAGAAGATAACTTGAAAATATTCATTTGCAATAATATCATAATTCTAAAAAAAATGCATGAGATAAATCCACGCTTTCTTTCCACAAAAAAATAAATGAATAAAAATACTATAAAATATATATGCGTACTTCGCAACAATTGGTCAATTCTAGACAAATGAATATGACCTGAAAATAGATATTAAAAAGGTATACATTTAAGTCAGGTTTTTAGCTTGCAATAATGTCTAAATTGCTAAACTAAACAACTAACATAAAGTGCAAAATATGACCGATTGGTTTGATGCTTTCGAGATCATCATGAATTTTCCCACACCTTTACACAAAACTTCATCTAATTCAGCCAAATATATAACTTTACATTAATGGTGATGTATTAAAAACAGCATGCACCAGAAGTTTACAGAAAAATGTAATGATCGCAATCTAACTGCTAATATAAACTAAAAATATATTTACTAAAGCAGTATATATGCACATAAAAAAAAATAACTAACTATAAATGTAATTTATTTAATATGGATAAAACTACAGAATTGTAACAAAACTAGTTACTTTAGGAGGTGATTTCTTAGACTATTTGACCGAGTGTTTTATAGCGCAAACTCTTGTGGTCCTGTGTTTCTGTAGTTTATGGGTTTGTTAACAGCCCTGCTTCCCCCGACCCTCCTCTCTCAGTCTCCAACACAATAGAGCCTGTATGAATATCCACACCAGCTCTTTCAGCCGCCATTGTGGGATTGTTAGTTCCAGTCACCCTTTGGAAGCTAAGGAGGTTACGAGGCTGAGTAACAAGTGTGTGTGTGTGTTTTGGGTGGATACTCGGGGGAGGTGCCAGACTTTTTTAAAAAGGACCTTCCATCCATAATGAAGAGAGGCGCATGGGGGCAGCGACGACGTCATTAAAGAATCTTCGCCATGGCAACGGCAAAAGAACCTGCTGTTGCCTGGTGACAGGACCCCATAATGTGGCCATATGGATAAGGACAATGGAAGACCCGTCTGCAGACATTCCAAGACACGGATGGGGGAGAGTGACAGAAACGAGGAACAAAAATGTGAAGAGAGAACAACCTCTCACCCTACACACATACTGACACAAACAAACAAATCTCATCTTACTATAAACCAATACACAATGTACCATACATCATTCATTTCAGGCCCGGCTCCAGACAGGAGATGAAGGGTGGGCCAAGTGATATTCCAGGTGGGCCGGGGGGTTTGAGTGGTGGGGGGGCTGGGGTCTATATATTTTTATAAATATAAAAATAACATAGTTCAGTTAAAAAACATACATTACAATTCTAAGCTGAGAGCATCTCCTCAACAAAAGGATTGCCAGGTGACAAAACTATCACGGCTTATGTTAAAATCAGTGACATTTCGTGCATTTAATTCACCAATAGCATTGACACATTTTCACTCACCGTCTACTACTTCACGGAGTTAGGATCATTCTGAAATTATTATGAGCCACAATAGAAAAAAATTGCAATAAATAATTAACATTTTACCGGATTTAAATACATCTGATCGCAAAAACCTGCTTTTCTTTTCATTTGATAATGTACTGATTATTAGCCTATTAGCAATTTTTATTTTAAAAATAAAAATGGCGAGCGCACATTCAAAAGAATTTAAATTTCACGGAAATTGATACGTGCTCTCTTATGCGCTAAAATTCTATACATTATAGGACTTTTTTCCACTTTCTTCCCGCAATGAGTGTTCTTGCGCCCACACCCACAAACCTGCTAATATTGAATATCATTTTTGCGCATCAGGGAGCCGCTGTCCCTCGCGCTTTTTGTATCACAACTGTATCACAACAATTTTGTGACTGGCTATCAAGTATTGTGGGGCCAGGGTGGGCCAAGATTCTGATAGGGTGGGCCAGGCCTGATTCATTTACACCACAGTGTTATTTTAATACCACTGATATACTATTATTTTCATTTTAGTTTTTTTTTTAAATGTAAATTACTTTTATTCAGTTGTATCTCACTGTCAATTGAAATACATTAAAACAGAGCATGAACTAGAAGTCTTTATGACTTTCCTTTTAGTACAAAGTCAAATAATAGATGCATAGGTTTTTGTTTCTACAAATGTTACATAAAAAGATGGTGTTTGGTTGGGAAATATGTTTAAGAGAAATTTACCTAATATTTAGGTAATAATTACATTTGTTTCGACATTTCATTCATTCCTCAAGTGTCACTAAACACAATCGCAAAAACTATACAGTAACTATTTTAATATTTCATTGGTTGGAAAATAGATTGTCCCGACCACAAATGCATTGTACAGCTTTGATACAGCATTGGTTGAGTCAACACTGCCCTGTCAGAAGAAGATGTTATTTTATTTCAAGAAGAATGTTGGTAAACTGGCTACAGGCAACTGTTTCATTTCCAGTATTCTTTAAATAATAACAGAATTACAATTTTTGTGCCACGTGACGGTCTAAACACTCGTTTCTTTCTGTCACACGACAGGTTCTCATGACGCCTGCACTGACCTCTGCTCTCCAAAGGTCAGGTGTCATTTATAGCCTCCCATAACTTACCGGTTGTGATGTCATCTGCCTTCCCATCGCCACGGTGACGGTCCTTTGTGAACAACCTCTCACCCTGACTCACACTCTCTAAGACGGATTAGTCACCGTCCACGCTCCCGCTGTCAATCTGCCATCGATACCTCGTGAAACGAGACAAGAGGAGAAATTTGTATGATTTTGAAAGTAGCCATAACTACTGTGTAATTCTGTGTTTTTATTGTGTTCATATTGTATTACAAAACACTGCTTCTATTGAGGTGAATACGGGTAAGGTTAGGGACAGGTTTGGTGGTTTGGGTAGGTTAAAATGGAAGTGAATGGTTAACAGTTACAGAAATTAATTACAGATGTAATTAAATGCAGGCATTTTAAAATATAAGTACAATGTAAAAACACGTATGTACACAATAGGTGTATTGTATCGAATGATTAAAATCATGCAAATACATACAGTAGCAGTTAAGGCCACCTAATATAAAGTGGGACCAAAACAGTAATATTATGACATATTATTTTATGTTTTCTCTTCAAATAAATTTTAAAATACAATTTATTCCTGCTGAACAAAGCTGAATTTTAAGCATCATTACTCTGGTCTTCAGTGTCACATGATCATTTTAATATGAGGATTTGCTGCTCATGAAACATACTTTATTATAATTATCAGCGTTGAGGACCCTATGAATTTCTTTTGAATGGTAGTGTATGAGACAACCTTTTTACTTTTTAATAGGGTAATAATAACAGAGTATCTTTTAATAACATGCTTAGGAATGTTTGTGTGTGTTCATGTGAGGTCAGTTATGATGACAAACTGTTATAGCCAAACAGAATCATCAGTCTTCCTGTTCAAGGTTCAGCTGGACAGGAAGCAGGAAGGAAGTTCATGAGGAGGGGCATGATGATGTGTGTGCTTGAGTGCCTAATTATGCGTTAAACAGGAAAAATGACAAACAAGTCATTAGGTCCTGTGCAGGAATGAGGACGTTTTATTTTCACAGTGGCTCGGTTTCGCTTTAAGTGAGTATTAATGTTGTCTCAGGCCCTGTATACATCTGATATTATTAACCTGGGTCTCAGGGGACCAGTGCTGATTAGTTTGCACTTATTATGTGATTTGATTAACATACAATGACAAGAAGTACAATTAGCTAGTACAGTTTCTTAAGAGGAAAAACAAAAACACGCAAAACAAGATGAGTTGTTTTCAGTAACTGAAATATAAATAAACTATAAATATTAGTTAAAAAAAAAAAAGTCAACCGGAATTAGAAATGTTGTCTTGGCATCTAACTAACAAATATTGAAGCCAACTTCCCAGCAAAAAATAAAAAAACAAATAAAAGATAAATGCAAGGTTTTATTTTACTTTTTTTTCTTGCAATTCTGAAATTGAATTGCGAGTTAGAAAGAAAATAGAAAGCTGTCGTAATTTTGATTAAACTTGAAATTCGGACTTTCTCACAATTATGAATTTATATTCCGAATTCTGAGATTCAAACTTAATTAAATTGGCAAATTTGAGGAAAAAAATTCAGAACGATGAGATAAAGTTCAAGTTATTGCATTTTTATTCCATGGTGGGGAAAAAATACTGAATTGCAAAATGTAAGAGTTGCGAGAAAAAAGTTGAATTGTGAAAAAAAAAGAGAATCTGAATCATGATATAAAAATTCAATTTGAGACACTGCTGAATCTCTTGAGGATAAAGAGTCATTTTCTCAGGAGAAACAACAATAGATGTACATCTCATTTGTGATTTTTCACTCCGATGGTAACACTGAGTGGCAGCGGTGACTGAACCCTGCAGGGTCCGGAATGTCTGGGAATGATTCCGGAATGTTCTTAATGAAATATGGAATGTGTGCAGGTTAAAAGTAAAATGAACTGGACGAGGGATTGACCTCCTGCTGTGACAACAGCTTATGGACAGTCTCGGTTATATGAGACGGCTTTATTCTGCTTTGGATGTCTGATTTTATTCTTCAGCAGAGATTTGACATTTCCATCTTTTCATTACAACAAAAGGAACAACACACACCCACACTTACTCACTCTGGCTCACCCACAGGAAATTGTCTTCTCAGTTGGGCAGCGTTTTAATTGGCTGCTGTGGGAGTCTTCATGGATGTTTGACCGTATTCTTCAGGGCATGTTCACTATCAGACACCTGCAAGAAAAATCACCAGAGATCTCTTTAATATCTCAACTATTTCTCCAAGACGGCATTAAAATTAAAATGAGAGCAACTGGAAGGTTTTTCTAATGTAAAAGAATATAAAATTCACATTAACATTTATTTGAAAGACAAATATTTTGTTATATTATATATGTATCCATGCTAAACGAAAGTATTAATTTCCTTGGTGGGAAAAAAAAACTTTCATACAATCATGTATGAAAGAGAATTAAGTCTGAACGGATGAAGCCCACCCAAAAGAGATGGAGAAACACACACACACACACACACACACACACAGTGTGATACTGCCACACATAGACGACTTCTATTGTTCATGGTTATTCAGAGCAGCTAATCCTCACGAGATCAAACCGTTCAAGAACAGACTGAGAGAAAAAACAAACAAAAAACAGAACAGCTTCATGCCACAAAACCAAAGAAAGATACTTTCTTTGACAATAACAGAAACATCTCAAACAAAACAAAACAAAAAGATGCATTTCTAGTTCTATGCATTTAACCAGTCAATTACATCCAAACAGAGCATTTGGTGGAAAAAACAAACCAGCATCACAATTATTACTGCACACAACTAGAGTTAGTAGCAACTGTATTTTCAGATTGCAGAGTACAGTAAATCGAGTAAATGTGATAATAAAAGACATGACGTGAGAACGTGAGTGAGAAAAAAAGAAAACGGGGCAAAGGAGATAAACAGTTGAGTCATGCTTTGATAATAACTCATGATACATAAACACATCCACCCATTCATTAGGGGAGAGGGTTTACCACAGCTCACTGATGCTGTCCTTAGCGCCAGGAATGACAACTTATAGCGACAGTTCGTCATTTACCAATAAACAAAAAAGTGAGGGCTTTTTAACTTAAAATCATTACTTCAGAATAAAATAGGAGTTGTCCATATTAACTACCATAATATTAAGTAGGCCTACATTTTAATCCTAAGAAAAACATGTTTGCCTTATTGTAATATGGTTTTCAGCAGACATTACCATGCCTAATTGTTTTTTTCAATGTTCAAATTAATTGTTAAAAATCAATGTTGACATTTAAAGTAAAAAAAACAAAACAAAAAAACTTAAAAATGTAAAAAAATATATAATAATAATACAAAGAAAAGAAAAAAACATCAATGAATCGCAAGTCAAATTAAATTCTTCACATTCAAAAGATTATAAAAAATCATTTATTTCAATTAAAATAACACACACACACACACACACACAAGTACATATTAAATGACACGGTACCAAACAGTTAAATCAGGCCTGTGCAGTCAAACAGAATGTCTGGCAGCACTCAACCAAAACACCAGCTGATCTCTGAAGTGATCCTGAAGTCTTCAGGAAGGGCTGCAGACAGTATAAACGTCAAGGTGAAGGTCAGTTGAAGGTATTTGGCACCAAACTGACTGAGAACAGGGTAAATCTCATATTTACTCAAAGGATGTGAAATTCCCCTTGTGGAGCAACAGTTTGTGTGGATTTGAGTCTCTTCCTTTTTTTTTTTCTTCCTTTGCAGAATCAAAACACACACACACACACACACACACACACACACACACACACACATATACATGTCCAGAGACTCTGTGGGCAGTGTGACAATCCTTCCCAGCAGGCAGTGGGCCTTTATGACAACAGGGTGATGAGGGCATCCAGAAACTTTCCCCTGTCCTCCATCTTTAGCTCAATGACTGCAGAAAGAGAGAAAAAAAGAGGGAAAGAAAGAGAGATTCACATAATCTGTTGTGGCACGTTGATAAATGCACACGTGACCGTGCATGTTTGTTTTGGGGCCTGGCAGGACTGAAGGCATCTGGCACCAAACTGACAAAAATGATGGGAAAATCAACTGAGATGCTGACAGAGCCAGTGAATAAAACGGCAGCACATGTGCAACGCATGTCAAATAGTCTTTTAGTACTTCAAGTTTTGCATTTGTTTTGTAATAATTCTTATATTTTTACTTATTGCAAATTAATATCCAAACTCTTGACACACACACACAGAGCATTGGTCAGAAGAGCAGACAGATGGCACAGAAGTTCTGATCTGCTCTGCCCTCTAGTGTTCGATATTCCCATGATGCTGCGCGACAGTGACTTACCTGAAGTGTCAAAATGATCGTGTAGAGTTCTGGAGCTGGTGCTCTCCGCCGCCTTTTCAAAAGCCCGGCCAAAGAAACTTAAAAATAAAATAACCGCAGTTAAAATGAGCTGGCAAAGAGTGAATGGAACATCTCTTTATAAAACAAACCTACTTTTTCTTGTCGGAGGTTTCCGATTCTGGTGGAATTCCCAGGACGATCACGGTTCCCTTCTCCACATCCAGAGGAGCAGCCATTATCAATGGAAGGATCTTACAGCGTTTGTTCCTTGTCTAACAAAAACATACGCATGAGAACAGATATGGTTTTAACGTGCTTAGCTTTAGGATTTTTTTGGGTTTAGCAGCTTATTGTGATTACTGAAAATCTCCACATTAAATGATTACTTTCAGTGTTATTGCCCACATGTACTTACAGAGCAGACGAACGCTTTGTGCAGGTATTTGCAGAGGAGAGTCAGAGCCAGAGGTTTAGAAAACAGCTTCACATCCGGTGTTCCCTACAAACAGAAATATAACTTGGTTATGAAAACATGGGCATTGGGCAGAGCTGATAAGTAATAATAATAATAATAACAATAATAGTATTAATTGTAACATTTTAAACAACCACAAATATTTTATTGTTTTCCCCAAATTAAATAATTAAATATATTACTATAGAGATTACTATTTAATAATAATAATAATAATAATTCACTCATAAATTATATTTATTATTACTGAATTATAATAATATTAAAAACAAAATAAACATGACTATAGTAATAACATTATTGCACTATAGTAGAGATAAACAGGAAATAAATAAAAAGAATAAGAATCTTATTTTACAGAACAACAGTACAATGACAACACAAATAATTTACCAAATAGCTTTAGTTTTTACACTAATACATATATATTTTAATTATAAATTTAGTAAGAAGGTTGGCACAGAGTGTTTTCATGGCAAACGTGGATCAGCATTCACAAATACAGTATTTAGAAACACAGTTTTATACTTACTATAGACCAGTGGTTTTCAAACTTGTTCCTGGGGACCCACACACATTTTGCATGTCTCCCTAATTTACACACCTGATTTAGATCATCACCTCATTAGGAGAGAGCTCCATAAACTCACTTGAGTGTGTCAGGTAAGGGAGACATGCAAAATGTGCAGAGCGGTGGGTCCCCAGGACCAGGATTGAAAACCACTGCTTTACACTTCAACCTCATGATCCTCTGATAAGAAAGATTGAAGGAAAACAGACTTAAACTGAGACCATGTTCTTACCTTCTTCTCTGCTACCCACCAATCTGTAGCTTTATGTGTTGATACTGAAGGAAGCAAGAATAACACCTCAGAATAGTTCAAGGGCTGTACAGCCAGATATTCATCACATCGCTCCAGTTGTAATACCTGTGCTTTGATACTCAATCAGATTACAAAAAGTGTCAGGAAACGACACCCTCTGGCCACTCCATTGAGCCATATTTGGCCAGTCGGAGATATCGTACCCAACTGTGACCCAATTTTTAACATATCTTGCTCTGTAGAGAATCAGAAATTATTTTATGTAGACTGTTCTGGGTCAAAAGGGAAAAGATTGTTTCCCCCACGTCAACTCCACCCACACAGCTATATGATGCAACACCGACCAAGTCGAAACGCGATAGCTTCACTTGTGAGGACTAGTGCGGTCCACACTTTGTGTACATGATATGATGATAGACTTACTTAAATTTAACAGTCAGATGCTCTGGATATGGTATTATTGTGGCATACTATTTTTATGTCCATATTTAGTGAGACACATGATGTTAATATCACTGGAAGTGTCACACGGACGTCAGTATGAGTAGTAAACAAAACCGCGCATCTGCTTCACATATCAACACAGACACACAGAATTAATACATTTTTGCATTTATTTATTAATAAAAACTACTGAAAGAGGGAGAAAAACAAAAGACAGTACTTTAACATAAAACAAACCAAAAACTTTCTAATTTGTTTTCATATTATACAACACTGTTTCCATTTTCTTTCTCCCTAAATGCTTTCGGACACATCTATATTGCAATAATGACTTGCTTGGCGAATGTTCTATATAAACAACATTTTATAAGTATAAAAAATGCCCAGATACAACATTCTGAGAATAATAATAAAAAATAAAATAAAACTTCTTTTTAGACTTTCTGTTTGAGTACATAGTAAAAGGTGTGACGGTGTGTCAGGCACCCCAAAAATGCTCTAGGTTTAATCAGCAACATTTGATTGGCAAAATGTTGCCAATAAATAAATTACCCCTGCACACTAACATGCTACCAAACATGCTACAAGCATGTTTAACTGATCTGTAATACTCGATCAAAATGATAGCAAATATTTGTAAAGAACTAATCATTTACAATGACCACAGATCTCATATCCTTTTGTGCATTTAAAATGTTCTTGACTTCCAATTAATATACAACATTGTAATGAGCAATGGGGCACCACTACCCCATTGCCCATATTTATGACCGATGCTGCTGCTCTGGTGCAGAAGGAGTGTGAGCAGTGTACGATTCTGGGAAAAGACCACAGAACTGGCAGACTTGCAAAGTTATGTAGCAAATTTGGATATGACCTTTCTCTCCTCAGTGATGAATTCATCTGGGTAAGCATGAGGATGCAGGTTCAGAAAAAGGGCATGAAACTGGAAGGTCAAATCATAGGATTTGTGTTTAGCCCTATTCGGACGGGACTAGTTTTACAGGGGGTCGTTAGAGAAATTCTTGTATCACAGACGTACTTGATTTTAATCCCGTCCGAATCTGCCATGTCTGTGTTTTTCTCTCACAACCTCTGTGATAATTCTAGAATCCGAATGCGATGTCTGTGATACTCTTTTTCACAACGCGTTTCCTTGTGTGTTTTGATGAGATAAAAGTTTGTTTATCAAATGCAGAGATGGTCTCTGTAGTCAAGACGACGATAATTACTAGAAATCAGGTGTCCCCAACAAAGCAAGCCAAAGACAGCGGCAAGGAACCAAAACCCCATCTATCGGCGCTTTTCCACTGCATAGTATGGTTCAGTACAGCTAACTTTTTGGGGGGTTTTCACTGGTAACAGTACCTGGTCCTTTTTTTAGTACCACCTCAGCCGAGGTTCCAAGCGAGCCGTACTGTTACCAAAACGTGACGTGTAAACTCAGCTGGTCACTGATTGGCCGGAGAAAATCGTCATTACTGCGTCACTGAACTAACAGCCTAATATTAGCATTGAAGCCATTCTTTTTACGATGTAACAGTACACCGTGTATTAATACATTTCCAAATAAAACGCGGAGCGGGTGGTCTAACAATATAGTGTTCCCGATGTTTTTTCGAAACAGCATATCTGTGATTTTCTTTTCTCACCGGTACAGCCAGTGCTCAAGAATGTTACACATGCTGAGCACATGGACCAGTGTTTAAGCGCGTGCATTTTACTTGCACAGTCTGTGCGCGCATCAGAGCGGGCTTTACCAACATGAGCAAAGTGAATATGCGCTTGAAGGACGTTCAGCTTGCTTTAGAAAACGGTCAGTTTAATGTAAGGAAACCCACATCAGGCAAGTCTAATGTATGGGAGTCTTTTTCATGCGTCATGGACGTAAATGGGGGAAAAAATACCCTTTGCGTGATGTGATAAATACAGGCTACAATGTTGTACATACATTTGTTTTTATTTATTTTATTTTTGCAACACATTTTCCATGATGACAGATAAATG
>JAUCMU010000143.1:2315339-2335591 GCA_032275025.1 Enteromius treurensis
TTTTACACTAATACATATATATTTTAATTATAAATTTAGTAAGAAGGTTGGCACAGAGTGTTTTCATGGCAAACGTGCAGAGATGGATCAGCATTCACAAAGAACCAAACTGCGGTAAGCTAATCTTTTTAGAAATACAGTTTTATACTTACTATAGACTACAATTAAGGGGCTTTTCCGTGCTTTTTTTGAAGTTTGATGGAAAATTGCTCCACTCCAGAAACGTAAACTTGAAGATACTTGATTTGATCCTTACCTCCAGTAAATGACAATAGAGGAAAGGCCCCTGTGAGAGAATGAGGTTAGTGCAGATGCAGCTCGCCACTGTCTGCTGAATGGCCTTCAGTTTCTTCTTGGCCAGATCAATGCCTAAGTGCAACCGCTCCAGATTACTCCTACAGAGACACAGATTAGAAACGAGTAAAGACAAACATTAAGACGCTATACTCACACTTTCAGAATCAATAAAAATGACTTTATGATTTTAGTTTTAGGTAACTCTAATAACCCTGTTTCGTACCTGGACAGACAGTCCAGAGCTTTGATGAAGTTGTCGGTAGGCGTTTCATCCTTCTCCACGTTCTCCAGCAGGGCGGCAGCAGCGTGAACTACGTCACTGGCCAGGAATCGGTTCTTAAAGCCAAAGTGTACGGCGAAGGTCTGCACACGGATGTCTTTCATACTTAAAAAAAAAACGAACAGTGAAAAATTAAAACACACAACAGATACGGACTACCGCAGGAGCAATCTTTCATTTGAGACCCCCTCACCTGAATTTATTGGCAGATTCCTCGATGACTTCACGCAGGTTCTCTTTAATTGTCATATCCATCGAGTTAAACTTCTGTCGCACCTGCTTGAGTGGCAGACTGAGGGAAAAACCATTATTAAAAAATATACTTTCAAAATCTGATAGGATGAACCAAAATTATAAAACAACCATAGTAAAATTGTACCGAGCATTAAAAAGGAATAGATTACTTCCTCAGGCCATCCAAGACGTAAATATGTTTGTTTGATTATGGGAACAGATTTGGAGAAATATTGCATAACAAGGGGTGGTGGGTTATTGTGAAGTTTCCATCAGCTATTTGGACATCCATTGGTGAGCAATGCTACATGTCTCCAAAACTTTTCAGGTGAAGAAACCACTCACCTACATCTTGGACGGCTTGAAGGTTAGAATTTTCTCTTTACTCTCTCTTTAATATAAACCACAGACACACATCAACTAAATCATTAATACTTTTTAAATAAAACATCTTTATCGTATTCCTACTGCTGCTGCTCTGTAAAAATAGCAAGTTATTGGAGGCCAGGAAAGATTTTCCCATGATTAACCAGGAAAAAAAAAAGCCATTAGTGTGATAAAATTACTGTGATGCATAGCTTCTTGCGTCACACTATTAGCACATGAACCAAAGTATTTTTTGGTGCGAATTAAGAATAAGACCAGTCCACTTACCCCATATCTGCTAGGAACTCTTGGAGTTTCTTCTGTCCGTTGATGGACCAGAGTTTAAAGCTGCAGGAGGTGTAACACGAATTACAGATGCTCTCGTACAGAGACCAGTGCTGATACAAGACCAACCTCAGACTGACACATGGGGTCAAGGGTCAAACGCACTCAATACACACCACAGGTCATTAAAAGAAGTTTAAAATAACATACTACAGCATTTTGATATTCAATGAAATTCATAATGAGTTAAAAATGTAGCATGCTGCCTTTAATAGGTTGCACACCGGTCTTCCGTCTGAACTTCTGTCAAGCTCACACAAGTTCCATAATATGAAGCAGGATACTCGTATTCAAAAGAGATCCTCATGCAGTCAATGGACAGAGAGTTCTCCTCATCCTCATTTCTATGGTTGTGCCTGGACACATGACGCTGTAGGGTGGCGATGTCTGTCACATATTTCATGCTTTAAAAGAAACAAGGTTACTTGAAACTTTTGCTTCAGAAGTCACGAGAAAATCCGAGATGTTGGCAAAAAGAGGTAAGAGTGAGATCCTTACTGTGGTATTTTATCATGAACCCACTGATCTGTCACGCCAATGACACTCCACCTGCCAATCAAAGAGCAAATATACACTGATGATTTTAAGTTGTCATTGCAATTCATGAGCGAAAATAATTTCAAAGCAAATCCTACACTAAACAGATTCAGTTTTTTTTTGTACTGTGACTTTTTATAGTTAATATAAAATAAGCTCACCACAGCATGTCTTTGGTGTCTTTAGACATGACCCAGGCCAGCTCAAACATCACCAATGCTGCCTGGAACAGAATAAAGCAGTGGCATATTTGAGAAAAATATTGCAGCAGCACTAAAGCCCCGTTCACACCGAGCACGATAACTACAAAGATAACGATAACAATGACTATATTTGCCTCCACACCATCGAAAGATATCGTCTGTTTATTCTAAGCTCGAGCACGTACATATGCATGTAAATAAGGCTGATAATCACAATGTATTGTTTTATAATTAATCAGTGCATATTTCAGAGCAACATACATTAGCACAAAAATGATATCTTCTATAATCAAGAGCCTAAAGGTAATGATGTATTAATCGTGCTCTAGCTTCATCACCGAGTCAAATCAGCTTCAAATAAATCAGTCATAGATGCATTAATGCATGAATGTCAGAATGATATTATAATTACTCACAGATGTTCCATGAAACTCGTACTGCTCGTAGTCAAACAGAATCTCTCTCCTGCAACCAAAAACACTCTTCAAAATGTAGTTAACACAGAAAACTGTGTCAGCACTGGCAGTGATTGTTAGGTTCATAATTACTGACCGTCGAGCTTCCCATTCCCTTCTGGCCCGTTGCCGTTCTATTCTTCTTTCCAGTGCATCCTGAAGCAGTTAACACATACATTAGAAGATCTGAATATATAAATCAAGCTACTTCTAATACGTACGACAGTATCATAAAAACACGCCTCATCATAACGCCTTCGTTTCCCAGAAGGCTCTGCACTGCCATCACTTTCATTTCCGGAATCATCTCCATCTGCTTCATCTTCCTCATCATCACGGAAGATGTCATCGTAGGACGGAACACCAAGGTCATCATCTTGCTTTATCAGAAGCTTAATCTATCCCAGATCAATTAAAGAAATTATTTATTAATAACCATATGTTTGACAATAAGGAGAAGGGTATAAGGAATGCTGAATGTGTGTACCTGTGTGTCATTATAGACATTAACCACGTCAACAGGTCGGTGTGTATCACAGATGAAGAAAATGGAGTCTTCCTCAGGCTGAAGCGTCTCCAACAGGTCCACATTTGCTCCGCAGTTTATCAAAACAAAATACTGGTACTAGAAGAAGAAACACACAAACATTACTTGCCTCTAGATTAGACTCGAAAGCTGATTACTATGGCAGTCTATACAGTTGACATACAAGTTGGGTTTTAATAACGCCAATGTAGACTGCATGTATGGGAGAGCATTTAATGGTACCTGCTCTTTATGCTCCATAAAGGCTGTCCCCAAATCCTGCCATCCTGCCACAGGAACCAGCGTATACTGGACTTGATCACAGTGAAACAGAGCCTGGATGGAATAGCAAACAAACAAACAAACAACTTTATTCTGCTAGATAAAGTTTATTTCAAAACAGCATTTTTCAAACCACAAAAAGCGCTGGGTACCAAAAGATAAAACTAAAAGCGCTTGTTCAAAATAACTGTTTTTATTAAAAATAAATAAATAAATAAATCAGATTTTAAATAAATAAACAAACAAACAATTTTTTTTTATAAAAAACAAACAAACAAACAAACAAACAAACAAAAATGAAAATTGTATTTAAAAAAATAAATAATTGATTGCAATAAATACAGAAAATAAACCAAAACATTATATTAAAGTAATTAAACATTTAACAGTATAGTACAATAATGCAAACAATATTTTACACACATTTGCTATAATATTTTTATTATATTATTGATAAGGGCTTTATAAATTAATGTGTAGCTGCCTTTAATATTTTATGACGGTCTCTCTTGCACATAAATGATCATATATGGTTGCATGAGGTCTAAAAGATTGAAGAACCCGCTTCTAAACAATCCAACCAACCCTGTGTGATCTCTAACATATAGCCAACTACATAAACATCTGTAAATCTACACCACATAATCACATTACCTTCTTTGCACAGACACAGATCTTTTTCTATATGTGTTATTGTAGGCATCCTGTAGCCATCGTGTCTTGTGCATTTAATGCCTGTGTATGTTGTAACATTGATTGTTAAATTACTGTAGCGTATGAATTCTGACTTCACTAACCTGTAGAACTTTACAGGCACACAAAGCATCAATATCAGGAGACACGAACAGGGCCACTCTCTAAAGATATGAAAACAAGAAAACATGCACGTTTTAGAAAGTCAAAGTAGTTTAAGAATATGTTTCCAACTTTAAGTTTGTACTTTGTACTTATGCAAAGCAGTAACATAAGATACAACACATTACATGGAACCAACATGGACTTATAACACTAATACATTTGCACATAATTTTTGTATTAAAACTGGTTCTAAAAAAAAGTGTTAGGTATTTAGTAAATATCAACAGTATTTCTGCCTCAAACGAACACCAGCAAAAAAAACTGTTACAGACCTGATTAACGACAACATCATAAAATTCCTTTCGAATATCGGTCACAAACATGTTAAAAATAAGCTTTAAAGTTTAAATATATATATTTAAAAAACGATAACTTCTGCGTATGTTCGCGTTTTAAGACAAAGACTTCGTTGTTTTTAAACTCAAGGTTTCCGTGTCTCGTCTCTGGCGCCAAATTTTCTGCTTGTAAGTTTAGCTCGGCCTTTGCAGAAATAACCAATTAAAACACGACTTAGAGTGACAGGTGAAAACATTAGCCAATGGCGTGCGACGGCAAGTGGCTCTTCTGTCCAATCAGATACAGATATACAGACTAGCAAAATACGGTAATAAACAGATATTTAAATTTTTAAAGATCTAGATGATTAAAAAGCAAGTTATTCTCATTTATTGAATAGATATTGCAATTATTATATCTCATATGGATTTAACAAATTTTACACATTTTATATATAGTGCGTGTACCGAAGCTTGAAAGAGAGCTGTGATTGGCTACGGTTTGGGACAACGCGTTGTTGTTTTGTTGCGTCACGTCCTATTACTCGTCACGTACTTCCCACCGACAGGAGAACCGCTGTGTTTGTTATTGAGTTGTCATCAGTATTCTCTCATCACTGCTGATATTCTGCGGC
Organism: Enteromius treurensis; assembly: GCA_032275025.1. Taxonomy (NCBI): domain Eukaryota; kingdom Metazoa; phylum Chordata; class Actinopteri; order Cypriniformes; family Cyprinidae; genus Enteromius; species Enteromius treurensis. The sequence goes on from JAUCMU010000143.1 coordinate 2,320,633, forward strand.
CTGGCAGATAAAGCGATAACATGGTATGTAATCGACTTAATCTTCCTTTAAATTTGCCTTTTTAGCATGACGCTTTTTATTGTTATTACTATTAGAACTTGCTAGCTAATGCTAAGCTAAAAGCAGTAGAAAGCTGCACTGTCACTGTATCAGAAATTATATTGGATGTTTGTTTAACATTGAAATAACATTTGTTAGTTTTTTTCCATGAATACGAGTTTTTTGAAGCATAAAACATTTCAGCTAAAGAAAAGAATGTCGTTAGAAATGCAAAAGTTATCACTGCATTGATCTTAGACTCTTAGTCTACCTATATGCACATGCCAATAAATCTGGGTGTATACATATATACATATATATATATATATATATATACTCAAAACGTGTTAAGTTAAATTTGTGTTTTGTTAAAGTTTGTTTAAAAACTGTTTCTGTCCTCTTCTTCCATCAGTTCTCCTTCAACATGTTTGAGCCCCATGTGGGCCGGGTTTTCCAGAACCGTTTCTCTACTCAGTACCGGTGTTATTCGGTGTCCATGCTGGCAGGACCCAATGACCGCTCAGATGTGGAGAAAGGAGGAAAGAGTATGTCATGATCTGTAATACTGTAAAACAAAACAAAACAACATAAATTCAAGTATTTAGTAGATTCTGGGTTGCATTTCACTGAACTAAAGCAGCTATTATGTTGTGTTTTCAGTAATTATGCCCCCGTCTGCTTTGGACCAGCTGAGTAAGTTACATACAATGAAATAAATATGAAAACTTTAAATGTCTTGTATATTGATTTCATATGTGGTTTGTTTTTCAGGCAGACTAAACATCACATACCCCATGCTGTTCAAACTCACCAACAAGAATTCAGACAGAATGACACACTGCGGCGTTCTGGAGTTTGTGGCAGATGAAGGCATCTGTTACCTCCCTCACTGGGTATAATATACACAGCAGATCAACTCATACTGGATCTTTTTTTTGACACATAATTGGTGTTGATCATGTTTCGTTTTGCTCTCAGATGATGCAGAACTTGTTGTTGGAGGAAGGTGGTTTGGTCCAGGTGGAGAGCGTGAATCTCATGGTGGCCACATACTCCAAATTCCAGCCGCAGAGTCCAGACTTCCTGGATATCACAAATCCTAAAGCTGTGTAAATACATAAATAGCATGCACCTTTCACACAAAATATTTTTAACGATACAACGGCTTATATTTAGGGCTGAATGAGCTGATTTATTAATACTTTAATATTCATATTTTTTTCAGATTAGAAAATGCTTTGAGGAATTTTGCCTGTTTGACCACAGGAGACGTAATCGCTATCAATTATAATGAAAAGGTGATTATGTCTGTTAATCATATTATAATAATGATTCCAGTGGTAAAAACCCTGATGTGCTAAACCAGATGTTTCTATTCCAGATTTATGAGTTACGTGTCATGGAGACCAAACCCGACAAGGCTGTCTCCATCATCGAATGTGATATGAATGTAGGGATGCTTATTAGATATATAAGCACACATAAAATATCAAATAGCTTATAAATGCGACTCTTCAAAAGCTTTGGGTCAGTAGGAAAGGAACAAATTAATACCCTGCAACGATGCATTACATTAATTAATAACTTGTGAAGTTAGAACATTTAGAATGATATTTCAAATGTTTTTCTCTTTTGAACTTTCCAATCGTGATAGAAAATGGGCCACAGATAGTAATCAGAAATGTTTCTTGAGCAGATCAGTATATTAGAATGATTTTTGAAGGGTCGTGTGTCACCGAAGACTGGAGCAATGATGTTGAAAATTCACTTTTGCTTCACAGGAATAAATTACATTTTCACAATGTTACTGATTAGAATATTTATATAAAATAAATAGTCATGGTGTACAGAGGCCTTTAAAAAACAAGAAAAATCTTACTGACCCAAGCGTCTGAATGTTCTATCAGATCTGCATTATATTACCTGAATTCCTTTATGCATCTCTAAATACACAATTTTTGCCTTCGAGGTGGACTTTGATGCTCCTCTCGGTTACAAAGAACCAGAGAGACACATGCAGCATCCTGAAGAACCAACCGTATGTTCTGACAAACAGAAATCCCTTACATCACCATCATAATTCACAGGTAAGCTGTTTTTAATGCTCGTGTTTATCATTCCACTGTAGGAAGAGGAGACAGATCCAAGTAATTATGAGATGGACCTCGGTTTCAGAGTAAGTCAAACAAGTGATCATCATTATTGCAGTCTCTCTCATTCACCTTCATATGTTATGAAATGAAATGTTACCTTGACAAATTAAGACTTGTTCACTTCAATGGTGCTTTTCCTTCCTGTTTTCAGGCCTTTACCGGTTCTGGGAATCGTCTAGATGGGAAGAAAAAAGGCATTGAACCCAGTCCAGCACCGCTTGATCCTAGTGACATCAAACGGTACTGACCGACCACCTCTCATTCTTGCAGTCTAAGTTGAACTTTAATTTTAATTGCTTTTTTTCTCTCCATATTTTATACAGAGGAATTCCTAACTACGAGTTCAAAGTCGGAAGGATCACCTTCATCCGTAACTCCAGACAACAGCCCCGCAGAACTGAAATTGTAAGTAAAATTACAGGGCAAATAATGTTTTAAGTTTAAACAAATCCACATTTCTACATATATTTACTGTATATTACAGTTTAAGTAGATCTCTTATTTGAATAATATTTTCTTGTCTGCAGGATGATACAGCCAGTAACTTCATTGCGTTCTCTGGGGAAGGACAGTCTCTGCGCAAAAAAGGCAGAAAACCCTGATTACACACATACAGTTGACCTGAACGCAAAAAAATCTACATCTAACCATGTACTGATTTTTCCTTAAGGACCTCACGGATGTTTCTCTACAAGGCAATTGATGTTTTACAAATGGTTGGCGTACTGAATGCCCTCTTTCATATATTAGGAAACACAAACCAGTGACCAAACACTTGTTCTGTAACATTTATATGCATAAAACCTTGAATTATTTAAATAAAGTTCCCCCTGCAATTCATCAGACTTATTTATTTAACATATACCTTCTGCTTCATACTTCAAATCACAAATTATTGTAATAATTTTATGAAACAAATTGTATGACACACCGCTCAAGTCAATTAGTTAAGAGTCATCAAGGTGTTTTAAAATTATAATTCTGCCTCTGGAGCAATCCATAGCAACACTTTGACCAGGAAGACCGAAAGGATAGATTTGTTTTCTACAAATACACAGCTTTTCGCTTCACAAGACATTAATTCATGGACTGGAGTGGTGTGGACTACTTTTGAAATAGTGTGATGTTTTTATCAGCTGTTTAGACTCTTTTTGACAGCACCTATTCACTGCAGAAGATTCATTATGAGCAACGGATGGACTGCTAACTTTCTCCCAATTAATTTTGGTTGAACTATACTTTTACAATGATTAGACACGTGATCAGTGACAGCAGAAAATAATTTCAACACAAAGTATTACCGCAAGAAACTTGTTAAATACCAGCTGGTTATGATACAATTGCTAAAACAGAACCATGTCCATGTAAAATATCCAATATTTCATGAGTAACTTCTAACCAGAAGTTCAGAGAAGTAGAAATTACACTGTGAAATGGGCAATTAAACAACTTTACAGATTTTCAGAGAAGCTTTCTTTTCTTTTTTTAAATAGCAAATCTACTTTTGAACATTCTCAGATTCGACAAACATCTATAATGATTGTATCATGGTGTTTTTACCTTGTAGAACTTAATCAGGTTAGATGCCATATTTCATTTAATAGTTGAAAATGAGGCTTTGAAAGACAAACTTAGTCTTTATGATGGCACGCACAGAGTATTTGTTTACTGAAAGTGGTTCTGTTTCTCCCCGAATCAGCATGTTGTTAAACAAAAGTTCAATCCTATGAATGCACTATTCTTCTGTCTGTCACAGTCTTGCAAAAGTCTATTAAAAGTGGATCATTACTTTAAAACAGCTATCACAGATGAATTCACTAAACAGACTTTTAATGCGTTTAATATTAATTTCAACAGATGGTTCTGGGACACGATAAAAAGAAAAAAAAAAGTTTGTTTTATCTTCAGCATCAAGAAGCTTTATTTGCTTAAAGCACTGAAGGTATTTGAAGTCACAGATAAAGCTAAAATATATCCATACTGTCAAAAACACTAACAGAGAGTGACGCCAGTTAAGTTGCCTTTCAATCCACTTCACCAGCGCTGACAATACACAGTTTCCTCACTCACAGCCAGAATAAAAACAGCCATTGTTCCTCGATATGACCCATGATGTCACTTGAGCAGTTGAAATTCATTCAGTGCTTCTGTCTGATCGAGTGTCATTCACCAGCTCAGGAATCAGAGTTGTACTTCCAGACGGCAAACTCTCCGTTGTCGCTGCAGGTGGCCAGCAGTCCCGCCTCCTTCGGGTTCCAGGACACACAGTTGACGTCCTGACTGTGGGCTTTGGGCACATGGGCTGACATGTGGAAGATGGGCTGCTCTGGGTCAGCAGCGGGGTCTTCTCTGAACACACGGACTCCATCATCGCCACACGCTGTGGCCAGGGCACCGGTCAGAGGACACCTAACAAATCAAAATAAAAATAAAAAATTCAAATATAATACAGTAGGATTAATAGGGTGAAGACAGTTAACACAGTGCATCTTACCATGCAACATCATATACTGTTCTCCCATGGAATCCAGACAACGTACACACACACTTCCAGGACTCATCTGACGAACCTGCGTCAAAATCACCATAACAGCCGAGTCAACTACAGATGATTCAAAATAGCAACATAGAGCAAATCTGCATATAAGAAACATTCTGAAATGTTTGTGCTCTCACCATCTCCAGTTGTCGACTCCTTCCAGATCTTCACGGTACGGTCATCGCTACATGACGCCAATCTCTGTCCTTCAGGGTCAAAGGCCAGACTCCAAACGGTGGATTCGTGACCCTCCAACGTGGCTCTACATTCCCAGTCATCATCTTCCTCTTTATAAATACACACTTTGTTGTCATAACTGGCTGATGCGAGAAGCTGCAAAAGACAGTTACAAGAAAGCATGAATCCTACATTAATAATATGAGTGCTGGATAACATGCATGTAAATATCATACCTCCTGTGTCGGGTGCCAAACGACATGCTTCACGTCCTGTGTGTGTGAATTCACAACACTTACACACTCATATTCATCCTCCTCGTCCACTAGAAGGAAAATAAAGGGTTTAACACAAATAATAGTAGCCTTAATAGTTACTGTAAAGAAAGACACAACAGGAAAAACTATTCTTTCTTCATACACAGATCAGTTTTGAGATTTTTGGGCTATTTTACTCGCATAACTTTCAGACCAGTGGGGAAAAAAAACACCCAAAATACACATTTAAGGGTTTATTTTATTACATTCAATCTATTTTTGTCTGTAGATTACAATTACAACTAGATAAAAAAGTTTGTCGAGACAAACTTTAAGTTGGCTTGAGAAAGCCGAGGCTAACAGTTTGAAAATGTTTGAAAAGTTTAAGAAGTTTGAAAATGTTTGAAAAGTTTAAGAAGTTTAAAAAGTTTGAAAAGTTTAAGTTAACTGCTAATGTGAATAGCAAGTTACTAGCATGTCGCTAACATGATTAGCATGTTTCTTGCATGATTAGCATGTGGCTAACCTGTTTGTAGCATGATTAACAAGTTGCTAACATGTTTCTAGCATGATTAGCATGTTGCTAACATGTTTCTAGCATGATTAGCAAGTTACTAACATGTTGCTAGCATGATTAGCAAGTTACTAGCATGTTGCTAAGATGTTTCTAGCATTATTAGCAAGTTACTAGCATGATTAGCAAGTTACTGGCATGTTGCTAGCATGATTAGCATGTAACTAGCACGTTGCTATCATGTTTCTAGCATGATTAGCAAGTTACAAGCATGTTGCTAACATGATTAGCATGTTACTAGCATGTTTCAAGCATGATTACCATATTGCAAGCATATTTGTACCGTGATTAGCAAGTTATTAGCATGTTGCTAGCATGTTTCTAGCATGATTAGCATGTTTGTAGCATGATTAACAAATTGCTAGCACGTTTAGCATTTTCCTAGCATGATTTGCAAGTTAGTAACATGTTGTTAGCATGATTAGCATGTTGCTAGCAGGATTAGCATGTTCCTAGCATTTTCCTAGCATGATTTTCAAGTTACTAGCATGTTGCTAGCATGATTAGCATGTTTCTAGCATGATTTGCAAGTTACTAGCATGTTTCTAGCATGATTAGCATGTTTGTAGCATGATTAACAAGTTACTAACATGTTGCTAACATGATTAGCATGTTCCTAGCATGATTTGCAAGTTACTAGCATGATTAGCATGTTACTAGCATGTTGCTAGGATTTTTTTTTAGCATGGTTAGCATGTTGTTAGCATGATTGTAGCATGATTAGCAAGTTACTAGCATGTTGCTAGCATGATTAGCATGTTGCTAGCATTTTCTAGCATGATTAGCATGTTGTTAGCATGTTTGTAGCATGATTAGCAAGTTACTAGCATGTTGCTAGGATGTTACTAACATGTTGTTACCATGTTTCTAGCATGATTAGCATGTTGCTAGCATGATTTGCAAGTTACTAGCATGTTGTTAGCATGTTTATAACATGATTAGCATTTTTCTAGCATGATTAGCATGTTTCTAGCATGTTTTTAACAAGATTTGCAAGTTACTAGCATGATTAGCATGTTGCTCGCATGTTTCTAGCATGATTAACAAGTTACTAACATGTTTCTAGCATGATTAGCAAATTACAAGTTACTAGCATGTTGCTAGGATGTTTCTAGCATTATTAGCAAGTTATATGCATGTACTGTATGCATATTTAATTTTTATATTTAAACAACCTTTCCAAAACATAACATTTTTCTTAATGTACTTTGATGAATCTACTGGGGAATTATGATACATATAACTTAAAATTGCTACCTTAAACTCAGTCGAAACTTAAAAATGTTACCTTCTTATTGCACATTCCTCTGCTTATTATGAACGATTCATTAGTGGATGTGATTCTAAAGACAAATAAATGAGTCTATTTATTTATTTATGATTTCCTGATGTACCTTCCCAGATCCAAACACTTTTGTCTCTGCTGCAGGTGGCCAGTAAGTTTCCAGATGGAGCCCAGGCCACACACTTGACCTCATTCTCATGACCTTCTAGCACTGTCAGGGACTGTAAACAAACATGGTGGACATGCCAGTCCGACAAGAGGTTAACGATGTCACTTTCTTTCATTTTTAAGGGTCTGAAACTATGCTTATGTAAAAACAAACCTCAAAATCATCATTCGTCTTCTTCCAGATGCATGTTGTGGCATCAAAGCTGGCAGATGCCAGATATTTCCCACAGGGAGACCAGGCAACCTTTCTGACGGTACGCTGGTGTCCATCAGCCAGGACACACTTACATTCCCAACTGTCCCCTGAGAATACAGATCAGACACATAAGACACAAACCATAAAAATATAATATACTGGCTGTAAAAATTGGGAATAATAATGAATTTTTTTTTTTAAGTTTTAGTTTTTTCACCAAGGTAAGTCAAAAATACAGTAAAAATTTTAAATATTAGAACAATTAAAAATAATTGTTTTCTATATGAATATATTTTAAGATGTAATTTATTCCTGGTACAACAAAGCTGATTTTCCAGCAGTCATTACTCCAGTGTACAGGTGTCAAGAATATTTAGCTGTCATGCGAATAAATTAATTATAAACTATATTTATAGTAAACAGACATTTTAGAGTGCAATAACATTAAAAACATTTGATCCTACAAATGCAGCCTTGGTGTGACGTCATTAAAAAACCATTAAAGAACATGAGTTATTAAAAAGGAATTTGATCATCTCTGTGTGCATGCATACAAATAAAAAAATATATAAAATACGTACAAAATAATCTATAATCTTGCAAGGAAGTTTCAAATAAACAGCAAATAGTAAAAAGTATAAGCAGTATTGTATGGTGCTTTTTTTTACTTATTGATGATTCTCTAACTTCAACTTAACATACTTTTTAGCTTTTATTTATAACGTTTAGTATGGTGTAAAAGCATATGTATGTTGTTTTTACCTTCTTTCCCCCATATTCTTATGGCGCGGTCTCCGCCGCATGACGCGAGCAGCGTTCCCGCCGGGTTCCACGCGACGTACCAGCAGCGCGCGTCCGGGTGCGCGCTCACTCTCTGCAGCAGCTCCAGCGCGCCCTTCATCTCATATAACTGTGTGATATTTGTAATTGTATGACATGCAAGTGTTCCCCAATCGGCAACACTGTCCTCTGTCTAATGTCACAATGCTTTAAGACTTCTGTTTATCAGCAGCTTTCCACTTCCTGCTTCGTGCTTCAGTGGTTTTCCTGTTGATACAAATGCAGGACCGTAGCGCCGCCATCAGGACTGTAGAGAAAGTGTTCATGAACGTAGACAAGTGAGAAGCAATACGGAAGTGTTTGCTTTCTATAAACTTAATTTTATCCCCAAATGCAAGTTTACGACAGCCCCCTCTACACACAAATTTTTCTTACTTTTAAAAAAAGTATTAAAATCTACTTTAAATCTTTGTCTACCTTCAGTAACAAAAAAAGGAAACCAAAACTTTTAATGTATGCTCCTTTTTTGGTGTTTTCGTAGATTTGTTTTATTTAATATTTAATTTGTTTTGTTGGAAAGATTATGCTTATTGTTATGTGATCTGCTTGTTTTATCTTATTCTTTTCTTTTTATTTATTTACTTAAAAAAATGTTTCTTTTTTATTTCTCTCTCTTGAAATGTAATTGCTATATATTGTTTGGCCATCCTTGAACCCCTGGCTTGTTTCAATAGTTTTTCCATTTTATTTTCTTCCCACATTTGTACTTATTAAATGTTAATTTGGGGTCAGTAAGATATTTTTAAGATGGTTTTTAAAGATGTTTCTTCTGCTCATCAAGGCTGAATTTATTAGATTAAAAATCCAGAAATAACTGTATAATATTAATTAAATATTATTTCATTCTAATATGCTGATTTATTAATTGTCAGTGTTGGAAACAGTTGCGCAGGCAAATATATTATTTAGAACCTGGGATTTTTTTATTAATTTTTTTCTCAGGATTCTTTGATGAATAACAAGTAAAAAAAAGTATTTTTTTTTTAACCAAATTCAAAACATTTCTAAAATGTACATCTATGCTATGACTTTTTTGTTTATTTAATAGATCCTTGGTTAATAAAAGTATTCTTTTTTTTTCAAAGAAGAAATAATAAAAATGTACTGATCCCAAACTTTTGAACAACAGTGTAACAATAAACTACTGTAACAGTAGTTCTGAACATTATTATCTATTTTAAATAAATGCTTCTCTTTTTAATATTTTAACGATCAAAGAATCCTAAAAAATCCAACAATGATAATAAAAAAATCAACATATTAGAATGATTTCTGAAAGTGTCACTGAAGACTGGAGTAATGATGCTTTGTATCACAGGAATAAATTGCAGCCTTGATGAGCATAAGAAACATATTTAAAAACCATCTTAAAAATATCAAATATCTTACTGACCCCAAATTTTTGAATGGTAGTGTGTATATATAAGCAGAATTATTTTAAATGTAATTAGTTATGGTTGACATGAACTTATTCACATACAATGAGACATATTATTATTTTATTTAATATTGCTTTATAATATTTTTTTATTTATTGCATTAATGTTACAAATATTAATTTAAATACATTTTGTTTTAACTAAAAAGCATACATTTTAATCCATTGCGTTTATAAGAGGGGAAGAGTTAAAATAGTGAAATGATCTCAGCATGAATATACATGCATTATGAGGGGGGAAATCTTTATTTTATTGCAATTCTTAGAGCAATAAACATGCAATGGTAATAACATAAACTAAATCAAAACAAATGCAACAACAACAATAAATATAATAAAGTAGAACAAGGTCCATAAACAAGTACAAGTAGTGATTTAAATAATTAATGTAATGCTTTAAAATAATTTACCGTTTTCCTCACTTTGTTTGTTATTTCTTGTTTCTTTATTTCTTTATAAGTATTTTCTAGTTTAAAAGTTTTTTGGTCATTTTAACGTCTTCAATATGAAGTCATAACTAATGTTCCTTAGGAAAATCTTACATTACATTAATAGTTTCGATTCTTCACATTAACGTCATATACACGCGCTCGAGGACTGACGTCTGCTGAAGGACGCGTCTGATTGGTTCAAACGGCAACACACAGGAAACGGAAGTCTGGGACAGGAGCAGCTCTGCGGCTGATAGAGGAAGCAAACGGACTATTGTTTATGTTTTTACTGGAAATCAACAATAAAACACGCGAAAATGTGTGCGATATAGCGACGATCAGCGGATTGATTCGAAACTGAACATATTATAGATTTGTTTCATTAAGTCGTTTTTTATTTCGGTGCATTTTGAGAAGGTTTTAAAGGGTTTTGTGTGTATTGTGAAGGTGTAAGGCCAGTTCTTGTCATAAATGATCAAACCTGATTAAAAACTGATAGAGAAGCTTCAAATACAGCAAACAGGTAAATATACTGTTTAAATAAAATGTATACTTGTTTACAAATGCAAATATGCCATTAATCTTTTGTTATGTAACAGGAAGTTTAAAAAATCACATTATTGTTTATATATTAGTCTGTTTTTAAGTGGGTATGTTTATTCTGAAAAGTAATCAATAATTTTTAATTAGTTGACATAATAATGATTAAAAGTTGGAAACAGGCAAGTTATCTTTAGTGCCTGCCTACCAATAGTTTACTGTAATTAATTTATTTTTAATGATAAAATAAGTAGTTTCATTACCAAATATAATTAAAATAAGTCATGTTTGGATAAAAGCATCTGCTGAACCCATACATGTAAATTATTATTAATTATAATATTATTTTTGTTTATTTTATTGATTACGTAAGGGTTTAACGCTTTAATTAATGATCTATAATCTACATAATCAATCGATAATTTTCTTAACATAGTACAAATGTTCTCTTTCTGTTCCAGTTAGCTTGTAGTAATTACTATAAATTAAAACACACATCTCATGTTTTGTTTTTAAATTACTGTAACATGATTTTTTTTTTTTTAAATGTTGTCTGTAGTGCCCAGCGGTGGTAAAACCCCAGAACTGTCCACTCTCACTCCAGCATATTTGAGTTTTATTGTTTTAATCAAGGGCTTTCAGAGCTTTTAAGAGCATGTATGCACCCCCGGGAACTGCTGTGCCTGGAAACCGGAGGAGGAGAGGTGGAACGGCTCTGCCCAAGCAACCAGAGCGGAGTTTAGCATCTGCGCTACCGGGGGCGCTTTCCATCACGGCACTCTGTACGGCCCTGGCAGAGCCAGCTTGGCTCCGCGTCCATGGAGGAACCTGTCCCAAACAGGAGCTCGGTGTCGCAGACGTACTGGGATATATAGATGACAAACTCATTGAGGGTTGGTATCCCAAACCGAGATCGGGGGCTGTAAGGGATTTGAAAGAAGTCTCTTCTGTTCATTTGATCAAAAAATACACTTACATTACTGGTAAATTATAAACACCTGTCCTCTATTTCAATGCATTTTCAAATGTAATTTAATCCTGTGCTTCAAAGTTAAATTTTAGCATTATGATTCCAGACTTCAGTGTCACATAAAGTTATTTTGCTGCTTAAGAAAAAATGATTAATATGTGGAAACTGCAAACGTTTTGAATGGTAGTGTGCATAGATCACACTTTGAAGTTGAAATGGTGTTCTTCTACTTCCACTTTTAATGTTCATTTTCTCTTCACAGATTACTGTATCAACTCTCAGTCCATCCTGCTCTTACGGGTCATTGCTGCTTTCTGCTTCTTGGGCATACTTTGCAGCCTAACTGCATTTCTGTTGGACGTCTTTGGACCCAAACACCCAGCCCTCAAGATCACACGCAGATATGCCTTCGCTCACATTCTCACAGGTACGCATTCATGGAGGATTTACTTCTTAATATAATTATAGTTCTTTTTTTGTAGCATGTATAGTCACATATTATTACCAAATTTTGAATTCCGTCTTTTTGTCCGCTTGTTTAAATTATTAATACATTTTATATTTCCTTTTGGGAACTGACTGATCTGAGTTTATGTACCTTATGAACATTGCACTCAAAAACTAAGATGCATAAACTCAGATTAATGAGGTTCCAAAAAGAAATACCTAATGTGTGCTAATTAAAAGAAAATAAGCTGACAAAAAGATCAAATCCAAGATTTGATAATAACAGTGTAATAATGGGAACACTAATTAGGCAAAGGATTTTCAGCTTAAAGTATTTTGTTTTGGTTTTAAATGTCTTCACGACTCTGTATTGCAGTGCTCCAGTGTGCTACAGTGATCGGCTTCTGCTACTGGGCCTCAGAATTGATTCTGTCCCTGCAGCAGCAGCACAAGAAGTACCACGGCTCACTCATCTACGTCACTTTTGCCATCAGCTTCTACCTGGTGGCCGGTGCAGGCGGAGCCTCCATTTTAGCCACGGCGGCCAACCTGCTCCGTCACTATCCCACAGAGGAAGAGGAGCAGGCTCTGGAGCTCCTCTCAGAGATGGAGGAGAGCAGTGAAACATACCCAGTTGACTACGACATTGCCAACCAATTCCAGCCTCCGCCAGCCTACACACCCTGATCGCCAACCGCCATCACCCCACATCTTCTCTGCCCAACGCCACACCTTTGGCCTTTAGATTAAAGCAACGATGTTCAGATTTTAGTTGCGCCTTCAAGAATGAATATTTATTCAGTGTTCCAGATCATGCAGGGCGCCCATATCCATGCACACATCTAATAAGCATTTTACTTTGCCAGACAGAGCTTACGTGCATGGAATAAATCAAAGAGAATAATTATGGCATTGCTTGTAGAATTCCATTTCAAATTCATTTTGTGCTAGTTTGCATGTATCTGGCAATAAACCCACACAGATTTAGAAAACTGAATATTTTAGGGCACGCTTTATTGTTGATTAAAGACTTAAAGGGTGCAGAGCATCTCAGCATCATGCTTGTTGAAGATGCATTTCCTGGCAGCCTCTTTGGCATACTAAACTGTGGGGAATTACTAATTATTTTCCAAAGGTATCTTTTCCTGTTTTATCTTGTTTTCCATTCAAAATATTGAGCTGCACTTTCAATTGGTTGCTTTCCTTTCATTATTTTTTTAAAATCATGCTACAAAAGTATCCTTTGATTTCTATTGATTAATAATTAGTCTACAGATGCTGCCATATCTAAACACTTCCGGATATATCCCATTGCATTTTAAAAATATATATTTTAATTAGTCATTGTAATGTTACTTTAACACGCGTATATAAACAAATACCCAAGACAAATGGACAAATTATTTATTATTTATTATCTGGTTGAAAATAGAAAGCAGATATTTTATGTACCTACAATTTGGAGGCTTTCAGGTTTGCCAACATCACATTAAGAGTGTGTTGTATATTAATTGGATTTTGGATTAGTTTTATTTTTTTTGTGAAACTGTGTTTTGCTGTGTTTTGATAGTAATCGTGTGAGCTACGAACGAGTCTTAACACATTCGATCATGATTGTATCCACAATTCACTTGTCTAGCTTGCGCTCTGGTCTGATTGTTTTTGATAAAATCACTGTATGACATTTGATACTGCACTTGTGTTGCATAAATGGACTGTAATTGTTCAGACTTCACACATGCTGTTCACTTTTGCATACAGTTTTAGTTGTTTTTCTAGTAATCTGGTGGTTCTGTGTTCTAGTTTATTTTACGTTTCCTTTCTGTGTTTCATTTGAAATACGTTTACTGACATGGAAAATAAAGAAAAAAAAAAGAATTCCAAATAACATGTGCGTGAGTGTTTCTTTAATGCGTGCACTGTGCACGTCGAAATCGATGCGCGCGGTAGCCATAGCAACGTTTGATTCACTCAGGAAGCGACACCGCGCGCGTCTCCGGCATTTCCGCTGAAACCCCGATAAATGACCTTAATTTAAAGAAATACTCGTTTAAATGTTCTGAATTTGGTCAATTATTAATAGAAATAGGCTTCATTTGATCGAATGTTAAGCGAATATAAGTCGGGAAGAGATGGATGGCGAAAGCTGCTGAAATGTTGTTTATGGAAATGAGGTATGTTTTATGTAAATGAAGCTACAGCCATTATATGTAGCTACATTTTCTTACAAAAGAAGATATAAACGTACATTACAAGTGAGATGAGGTGTGTAGCATGTATTAATAATCTAATATTCATGCCAGTAGCACCATGTCCACCAGTAATCTACCACCCTTGCGAAACCTGCCCAGCTGGAGCAGGGTTCGAGATCTGGACCGGGTGAGATACCCTAGACTTCTGTCCAGTGACTGTATGGTCAGATCACCACCTGTGGACATCAAGACCCCAAAAGCACCTGCTCAGCCCAGGACAGATGCACACAGCACACGCATTGCATCTCTGGAGAAAGATATTCTGTTCCTCCAACAACAGCATAAAGACACGCTGGAGAGACTGCATGCAGAAATTGAAGATCTGAAGCGTGTTAATAAAGGTGTGCTGCATTGCAGCCCTTCTTAGGAAATATTGCAGTTCGGACATTTTTTAAGACATTTATTTTCATCATTTCATTGAAGAACACTTTTGAACTTATATTGCAGCCATTTGGTAAAATCATTTAAGTTCATTCGTTCCTCATATTGACAGAAAAACACAGAATTGTTGACATTTTTGCAGATTTATTAAAAAAGAGAAACTGAAATATCACTAAGTATACAGAGTATTCAGACCCTTTGCTGTGACACTCATATGTTTAACTCAGGTGCTGTCCATTTCTTCTGATCATCCTTGAGATGGTTCTACACCT
>JAUCMU010000143.1:2335691-2368776 GCA_032275025.1 Enteromius treurensis
TTAGCAAATGGCTGCAATATAACAAAGAGTGAAAAATTTAAGGGGGTCTGAATACTTTCCGTACCCACTGTATATACCACCTAGGATCTAAAACAGTAGTATAGGGTGAAAACTGCCTCTAGAGCACAATAGAAGAACACGTTATCCTAGTTTTCTAAGTAGGATTATACTGAGGCCCAGTATAATAAAAAACTAAAACAAACTTACTTCTGTGACGTGTATGTGGCCAGAAGGTTGCTGATGATGTCACTTCCTCAAACTTGTAGGAAAGAGCAAACCATTGTTTTTAAAAGGGGGGAAATGTGAATTGAAATCTAACAAAATATCCTTGACATGATATTTTAATTTCAGTTTTAAATGGCAACTCTACGTGTGATGTATTTTAACAGTTAACTTATTAGGAGGATGCAGACTGGCTGACATTCTACCTAAAAGCAAACATTCAAAAGTATTTTATGGAACTTTTTAACATTTGTTTGCATTACTTCCACTTGGGTAGGTATACCCATCAAATATCGTCAAAATTCAGTGATGTGGACAAATAAAGCACAAAAAGATTTTGATGCACACTTGCTTACTATTTTTACAATTAAATATTTACTGTTTTACAGAATTCCAGTATCAGCTGATTATGGAACATGAAAATTCTCCCAAAGGTAAGCTATGTTTTATCAAGCCTAATTTTTCATAATTATATTCAGAATGTACTCATGCAATGATGCACATTTTGCTATAGAAAAGACCCTAAAAGATTAACCTGTGCAGAGGAAATATCTTATTTCTTCTTATTGTTTATTTTGTTGTATATTGCAAACTAATATTCAGAGTTATTTTAGTACTATTGAGAGACTTATGCAATTATAATTTTTATACATTTTAGTATTATTAATATACTTTTATAGATTTTATTAATATTTTTTATTTGGATAATTTAATTGAAAGGTTTTAGTAATTTTCTTGTTTTTATTCTTATTTTTTTAAATAATAAAATATGTATTTTTAAAAAAATATGTAGACATTTTGTATTTATTTCAGTTTTATTGATATACTTTACTAGTTTTTATTAATACTATATCATTAGTTTGTATTCATATTTTAATTTTATATTTATTTATATTTATAATTTATTTATATCATTCATTTAATTTATATTAATACATTTAAATACATTTATTTGATTATTTAAGTTTTATTTATTTAAATGCATGAAAAGTATTTTAATTCCATTTTTTTTAAAAATGAGGAAAAAATGTAAATAAGAAATGTTGCCTTGGCAACTAGCTGAAATATATATATATTTTTAAATATATTATTTCAGATCATGTTTATTTTATTTCAAGTAACACATTTTCTTTATGTAGATATAGTTGACTCTAATAACCCAGGTGTGATGCACACAGAGTCCATATGGTCCAGCAGTAATTCTTCAGAATCCAGCAGCGACGGTTCAGCCCAGAAGAATTCCCAGATTGGATTCATCAGGTGCCAAATCTCTACAACCCTTGAGTTAGCATTTCTGATTAACTGACCTCGTTTAACCAAGTAAATCACCCGCTTTAGCTCAGTGGAGGGAACCGAGGGAGGAGGAGGAGGACCAGGAGGTGCAGTCATGTCTCTGCTGCCTCTCAGGATCACCTGCAGCCCGTCCCAGCAGCCCCGAACCCCGACGCTGAAGGAGTGTGAGCTCATCATCCGGCAGCTCTATCACGCCAACAGCGCACAGTATCAGGAGGTCAGGAGCGCTTCATTGTGTCTGTTGTGATTCTTATTACCATTGATGCTCATCACGTTCCCTCACTCAGCTGCTGCGGATTAAGACGGTCCTCAGAGAAATCACCTCTAAAAACAGATCGGCTGCTGAAGTTTTCACTCTCGCAAGAGCCTCGCTCTGTGACAACAGCAGGTGCTCCGTTATTATGCTCCACAAGAAATATCCTGGTCAAGCCAAAATCTAACGAAGGGAATAAGAAACTACATTTTGCATCTCATTAAAATATACTATTTATTAAAAAAAAATTATTAAATTAATTTAATTTATAAATTTTATAGATGTCCATGTTTGTCTTTTTTAATATAATTGTAATATATTTTGTAATAATTAAAAGTATTTATTGGAATTGGGAGTCTACACAACAGGGAATATGATATTTATAATAATTATATTATCGTATAAAATGTTTATAGTACCTAAAGTATGTATGGTAATTGTTAGTGTGTATAATGTAGACTATTATTATTTTAATAATAAAGAATAAAAAATGTCCATAAATTAATACGTTTTTTATTTGTGACAAATTTTTTTAATTATATTATTATAATTTTTAGCGTTTAAAAAATAAATAATATTTTGCATGAAATCTCTCTCTCTCTCTCTCTCTCTCTATATATATAGGTTTTTAATTATAATTTTGTCATTGTCAATTCTTATTCATATATATTTAATAAATCGAAAAGAACAAATGAAACTATACAACCATACAGTGCATACTATACTACTCCTACTACTACTAATAATAATTATGATGATGATGATCATTATTATTATTACATCACTTGAACAGAATGCAAAAAAAATCTTAATGTTCAAAAACCAAAATGAGCTTTTTTGATAAGTGTGCCCTGGACATGTTTCTTTTATGTTTTTTTATTATATCATATTATATATTCTATTTGCCTATTCAGAAACCATTTCTAAAATCATTGCCACTTTATTTTCACTTTTGAACATATGCTTCTTTTTCAGAGGTGAAGTTTCCGAGCATTTCCCACACCTACCTCTCAAACCACTGCCAAAGAAACAGTAGGCTTTCCTTTCCATAATTATCATCATCCTTACAGAATAACACAGACAATCCATCATTCTGTTTTTGGTCATTTCCGCCCAGGATCCTGAGTCACGCCGGTAAAGGAGAAGCCGTCCTTCTACCGGCCATCAAGCGCAATCTCAGCAGCACCATGTCAGAGCGGCAGAGGAGAGCGCAGGACGTGCACAGACTGCGTCTCAGGAGAGCGGTGAACTCTTAACCCTCGTCTGCAGTGAAGGTTACACTGTTCCACTTCTGTCTTTGTGCCATTGTGTCTGCTGATTAGAAGGTCTTACGGTTCTATCTCTATGAAAAGGCTTAAACACCTCAGTCAGAGTCTCTATAAGCTGAAGGAAGGTCAAAAATATGCAGTGAGTGAATGGCTGTTGATCACGTTTGAGTCCCTAATGAACTAAATAAGAATCTTTCCAGAGAAGCAGCCAAAAGTCAAAGATGAGACGAGAGCTAAGCTGCAAGGACGATCCATAAACTCTCAGAGAGACACAACATATAAATGAAACCTTTTGATCAAATTTCTTGTAACGCTTGCACACACTGACACGAATGTCCCTGAAGGTTTCAAAAGGTGTTTGTTTGACTTGAGTTTGACAAAGCAGTTTCATTTCTTATTACTGTTAAAACTAAAGCTCTTTTAATAAACCACCATTTATGCTGTTTTTCTATCGTTCTGGAGGAATCTGGAGGTGTTTTGCATCACAGGCCTATTGTTGAACTGTTGTTTAGTTCTTTCCTAAATCTCAGTATGTTTCATGTGTAGTGCACTAGTGTAATCTGTCCTATAGTGTGTCCTGTAGGATCTCTAACTGACGACTACAACCCACTGGATCAGTGCCCGGGCCTCCAGCAGACACCACATAGTATTACTGTGTTTAAGAGCCTTATTAAGTAATGGGCTTTAGAGGGTACTATCTCATTCACTGCAATTCAATCAAGATGCTTAAGATGTCTCAAACAGCAAACGATCAACACGTTTCTCTAATTCAGTTTACCCAATAAAACATTTCTGAAACACATTGTTTGGAAAGTTGTAATTGTTTGATAAATACATCAATGCACGATAATGTCTGTTACAGATATGTTGCCTATGACTGTATACAACAAAGGGTTATTATAGTTAACTAAAACCATAAAAAGGTTGCTTCTTGTAATAAAATAGAATATATATATATGTTTTACAACTAGTTTAATCTAGTTGATGTACGGAAATAACTACAACTGAAATAAAAAAGATATTAAAATTACATAGACATAACCCCCCCCCCACACACACACAAATAAGAAACGCACAATAAAGAAAAACTGATATAAAAAAAAAAAAAAATTTTTATTATTATAAAAAATAATTTTTATTACTTATTTTTCTTGTTCCCTTTTATATAGTTATTTGTTTATCCATGTGTTTTCCTCATCTAGTTATTTTTTTCATTTTAATATTTCAAGTAAATGCTATGTGCATGTTTATAAAACTCTTAATAAAAACTGTTCAAAAAATATTACTTCACTGAGAGCACCAATTAAAATATTTTTATATTTAATATATATATATATATATATATATATATAAAATGTTTTGAGTGAAAACTTTTGAAAGTTTTTCTCTCTCTCTAAAAAGTTTTCGGGTGAAAGTATTAATGTTTTTTAAGTTTACAATGTATATTGTAGTATTAGTTTATAATAATTATGTATGTTCAAGAGTTTAGGCAACTACACAGTTTATCAAAATAAAATCAAGCCATGAAACGGCCGTGGAGCAGCGCGGGAGGCGATGGGTCAGACGGGTCAGATTGTTAAAGGAGGTAAATGAAGGTAAACGCAGCCTCAGCAAAGCATCATTGGCTGAGTGTTGACCAAATGACTTAAGGTAATAAGATAATTGAGGAAGGTATTATTAGATAAGCAATGAAGAAAGGAAAAGGGTGGTTCAGACAAAGTATCTTATCTTCTCAGAAGCATAGCTTACAGAGTGACGTCTCACATACAACATCAGTATAAAAGAGCAGGGCTTCCTCCGCTGCAGGACCAGACACTTTCAGTTCAGTCTGCACATTCTCCAGCGGTTGATCTCTGTGTTGTTAACTCAGCAGTGTGATCATGTTGGCATCACGAGCACACCTCGTCAAGCAGGCCACAGCCATGCTGGTGCGCCAGCCCGCCTGCCTGATGCATCATGGGGGAGACTGGGGCAACTGGGGCAACACCAACATCGCTGTGGTAAGAACATCACACAAACGGGCAGTCTTGAATTTCTTGTTGGCTGTAAGATATAATCTCTGTTCGGTTCTGAAAATGTAAACGGATCTGCTTTTGAAGGTTTTCTCAGGCTGCGGTTGGTGGGATGGAACCGACATCCATGAGGCTGCGTAGTAAGTATGCATACAGCAGGGTGCATAGCGTTCCCATAGCATCATCATTCATCAAACAAGCACCGTTTATGGTAACACTATAAAATAAGGTCTCATTTGTTTCCAAACTGTCCAATATATGTCAACATCATTTATTAGCCTTTCTTAAATGTTAGTTGAAAATGTTTGTCCAGTGCATTAACAACTGAAAAAGTATAGCAGTAGTAAATGTTGAGTTTAACGTTAACTAAGAGTATTAAATGCAATGAAAGCATCGTTCATACTTAGTTCATGGTAAGTAATGTTTACTAATAAAGCTTGGCTGTGAAGTGTTACTACATTTACTTTCAAAGCCATTTGTGTCAGATAAGAAAGATTAAGTTAACTTTTTACCCTATTTGCAAATAGATTTTTGTAGTTTTGTGCTTAAAGTAAATTTTGATATATTTCTGACTAAATCAAGAAAATGCAATTTGCAAATGAGGCAAAATTAGATCTAAGATATTGTTCTTTATGCACGGCAGAATAAGTATAAACTTAAGTATAAAACAAAAACTGGCAGCAAAAGAACTCTTGCAGTAGCATCACATTAAAACATTAATCTGTCAAAGGCTAAGTGCTCTTATATTTTTTATAACATGGATCTGTTTGGATTATGTAAAGGTTAATGAATAATCACTTGGTCAGTATCACAAAATAAACTCTGACAGGTTCATCAAGGGTTTATTTAGAGATAATGACTGGATAACCGCGGCGCAGGACCCTTATTACAAGACTATTTGCCAAATACATAAATAAATATTGATTACCTGGTTTAGATTAACACCTTAGCTTAAACGTATTTTGATTGTTGAATGCTGTATCAATCAGAATCAAGAGTCCTATAAAACTTTAATAAATAATGTGTCTCTTTAAAGCACCATGTACCATTTGAGCCGTAATGGAGCCCGTTTTCAGATCTTTGCCCCAAACCAGCAGCAAATGCATGTCATGGACCACATGAGGATGCAGCCAGCATCAAGTGACAACAGGTAAAGTTCATTCAAATGAAATATTCCATATATAACAATCCTATAACAAAAAAGTACCATGGAAATATCATGTTTTGTAGGAATGTCATTGGGTTTTGGATGTGCAGCATGGGATTTTATTTTATTTTTTTTGTAGTAGCATTACATGACTGTAGTGATTGTTCACAATATTGTATATTTTAAAGTATCATGACCATATGAAACCAAACTGTTTTTTTCTCTGCAGGAACGTGATGATGGAGTCTGCACGATTCAGCCATGGCCAGGGCATGATGCAGATGAACGATCTGTCCAAACTGGACGTCAACAGCTTTGATGCTGTCATCTTCCCTGGAGGCCACGGAATAGTCAAGAACCTGTGAGCGAGACAGTCTTTTAGCTGATGAATGCTTATGCAAATATAAATGTTATTGCAAAGGAATCAATGCAAATGCATTCCAAAGGAAGAGCATTATCCTGACAGTTTACCACATAGAAAGCATCAAGAGTCCGTCTGCACATACTTAAACTTTGATGACCCTCAGATTATGTGCGGATTGGCCTTTTTACTATTAGTCACCCCAGATCTACCTCTATTCCTGGAGCGAAAATCCTCTTATCATGTTTCTCTATTAGCAAACAATTGGTTAAGGCAAAGTGGAAATAAAGGTGATGGATGAGACTAATCCACGTCTGAGCCCAATCCGGCTTCAGATAGCCCAATTACACTTCAGCACCTTTAGAAAGTCAAGATCTGAAGTAAGAAAGTTCCTTCAAGGTTTCAAGAAGTGTTGGGCGGATTTGAGCAGGATCTTTTCCTTTATTATGTTATCTGACTTTTACATTTCACGAGCAGGTCCACCTTCAGCAAAGATGGCAAAGACTGCAAGCTGAATAATGATGTGGAGAGAATTATGAAGGACTTCCACCGCGCTCGGAAGCCCATTGGGTACAGTATATGACTCTAAAATATTAAAACTGTAAAAACGTTAACTGTTGGGGGTAAAAGGTCAGATTTTTTCCTAGTATATTTATTCTAGTAACGAAAATTAAATGATAATTAAAATCTAATGTGTTTCTATGGCAATACTATCATTCAGAAACCCTCTCACACGCTCCTGAATTCGTAATTACAACTTGTAAACACATTCTGAGAGTTACAGCTTGAACCAGTGACAGATGTGACTGCCGCCATGTTCGTTTTGGTGCTACCTCTAAGTCAGACAACAAGCAAAGCTATGAGTAAAATGTCATGTGTTGTCATCTAGCAATTACGGCATGGCGTGAACGCAGCATTTGGTAAACCATTACGAAAAAGGGCGGATTGCTTTACGGTGGCAAGAGAATGCACGTGCACAGCTCTCCATTTTAGTAACAGGGAGTTCACTCACTTAACTACATACAGTTATTTTAAATCAGGAAAATGTAAATAAGAAGCATTTTCACTTGAGGTCTGTGAATATGATTGAGTTAATTTGTTAAAATTTTTGTTAACTGACCTCTTTGTTCTCTTTGGCTCAGTCTGTCCAGCATGGCTCCTCTCCTGGCGTGCAGAGTGCTGCCCAATCTGGAAGTCACGATGGGCTACGAGCGTGACGAGAGCAGCCGCTGGGGCCGCTGGCCCAACACCAACATGGTGCAGGCGGTCAAGAGCATGGGGGCCCGTCACAACACCCGTGAACCTTACATATCCTCTCACCTTCATTTTTAAGTCAAACATACGTCAAAAACGCTATAAAGTGTCTTTAAATTATGCAGGAAGTTACTGCATCTCGAAGCATACGTGACCCTGGAAAACAAAAGCAGCCATAAAGGTCTAAAGTGAGATGTATACATCATCTGAAAGCTTAATAAATTTGTTTTCTTTTTCTGTTTGATTTGTTAGGATAGAATATTTGGCCGAGATGCAACCATTTAATAATCTGGAAACTGAAGGTGCAAAAATAATCAAAATCGCTGTCATGCAAATTAAGTCCTTAGCAATGCACATTACTAATCCAAAATTACATTTTTTGATATATTTACAGTAGAAAATTTACAAAACAACTTCATGGAATGTGATTTTTATTTCATATTCTTATGGTTTTTGGCTTAAAAGAAAGATCTGTAATTTTGACCCAAACAATGTATTGTTGGTCATTTCTACAAATATACCCGTGCCACTTATGACTGCTTTTGTGGTCCAGGGTCACGTATGTCAAGTAACATGGCATAACAATATGAATGAATGATTTTTCCCTTAACTGCCCATCTCACGAGGCCTATGTGGACGAGAAAAACAAGGTGATCAGCACTCCAACCTTCATGTGGGAGACCGACTTTCACTACCATTACATCTTCGATGGCATCGGGAACATGGTCAAACATGTCATGCGAATGACTGCCAAGTGATTCCCGTGAGACGCAAGCAAGACACCAGAAGGCTTTCACACTTAACTTTAGGTTGACCTGAATCCGCTATTATGTGGACATACAGAGAGAAAATAAAGAAAAACATACAGTGCAACTCCTGTGTTGAACTATTTATCATTTAACATAGACCTTTTCTCCTCCTGTACATGCAACCAAACCATATACTTGTTATTTTTGAAGTAAACAACTGAAAGGCTATCACAGGACAGTAGCATTTTGCTGGAACATTTTATTTTACAAATCGTACAAAAAAGAGTGACAACATTTATAAAAACAAGAACAGATATAAAACTTTAACTCTGTTGTCAAAAAAAAAAAAAAAAAGCCCAAAAAATTAAATGTATTACAAAAATGTACAGCAGCATCTTAAATATAAGATAGATTCATGTTTTCTCAAAACATTCATGAACAGTTGTACAAAATGATGTAAGTACAAATATTTACAATACCAAGCACAGACTGAGAAAGAGGCAGAAATGGATGTCAAGATATATGAGCATCTACTTTTTTGTTTCACCCATTTTAAATATCCATTTTAATGTCATTCAGTTGAGTTCTTTGTATTACAATAAAGCCGGAATAGAAGAATTATAGAAGACAACTAGCTGCAAATATGTTTCTCTGTGGGAAACCGATTACAAAAGTATAGAGGCCAAAGTGAGGAGGGTTTGATCGAGTATTAAGGAGCTTCTTAAGTTAAGCTTATTAACTCAGAATTGGCACTGAATTTTGGAATTTGGGACTTGACCAAAATGAAAATGACAAAAGTTGAAGATTAGTTCATTTGCAAGATATGGTGAAATACAAGAATGGAGCCCAAATATACACATAGTAAACAAATATGCAACAGCAACATTCATATACATGCCCTCATGTAAATGGAAAAATACAACAACTTTATACATTTCAGTTGCTTGAAATATATTTTCTTGGCTGCAGTTTCTGATTGTCAAAGCAGACTTTATTCTATACTGTTGTTTTGGTTTGGTTGAGTAAATAATATATACAGTTATATTTCCAGCTTGTCCATTATCTATAGCGGATATCAATTTTTATCACAAAATGTGTATCATAACAGTATGATACTTCTATTTTTTATTTTCTTATTTTTTTTGTACAACTGTACTTCTGTACCCTAATCTTTTAGCCTAGGTTGATATATGAGGTGCAATCTGGGATTGATGACAACAGATAAATACAAAGTCAACAAAAGACAGAGATACAAAAGCTACATTCCATGCTGTACATTTTTCAAGTTTAGAAAAACCAGTAGGAACTGAATGCACCTTTACAACATCATGGCACTGGTCTTTATTCAGCTTTAAGCTTCAAGTCTGGATCCTTTGCTTTCTTAGGATTTGTTAGGTTTGTATTTAAAACCAATCTGTCTTCTTTCTTGGGATGCTCTGGAAATATAAACACAGGAATTGTGGTTAGTTACCTACAAGAGATAAACCAAACAAAACCTTGGGTTTGCACTGAATTTAACACGGGTACAAGTAAGCCAATTTATACATGTCTGCATATGTGATATCACTTGCAGAATCTTCTATAGTGACATGAACATTTTGCCTACAAAGTGAAGTACTGTGAATAGTGAACAGTGTCAAAACATGTTAAATATTGTTCAAAGGCAGGGGTGGGCAAGTTCAGTCCTATAGAGCCGCAGTCTGGCAGAGTTCAGCTCCAACCCTGGGAAAAAAATAAAAATAAAATCACACCTCCCTGTAGCCTTAATAATCCTGAAGACATTAATGAGCTTGTTCAGGTGTGTTTGATTAGGGTTGGAGCTGAACTCTGCAGGGCTGTGGCTCTCCATGACCGATCTTGCCTACCCCTGGTCAAAGGAATTAGAGGGAGGTAACGGACCAAGGTAAGGTTGTCAAAGAAGTGCAGAGCTGGAGTCAGAGTCTGGGTCAAGGGGGATGCAGGAATCTTGGGAGCAGGATTGCTGGGCTTTGCGGTACTCCTGGAACTCCTGTCTCAAGGCATTGAAGCGGGCCTCACTGAGGGAGCGACTGTACCGTTGATGAGGAGGCTGGGATGCTAAGGGAGGGCTGATTGAGTACAGGCCTGGGAGAAGATGAAAGGAGCAGGAGCAGGAGGAGGATGGGCAAGGTTAAATAGGTACAGTTCACGGGAAACTTCATTTACCATTTAATGTGGGGCTCTTTAACAGGCTCTTAGAGTTAAAAGTTCTTACGTTTACTCTGTAAGTCCTGGAGGCCAGCAGTGGAGCGGGGACGATCTTGCCTGAACTCCTTGCCTTGCCCAAAGCCTACATGGGTCCGCTCCATCTTCATGGCCTCCAGGATGTCGGGATCCAGAGAGCATTCCACAGCATCCCATTCGTAACTCTCATCTACTGAGGTATTTCTTCTAGACATACACATATGCAACAATACACAGTGAGACATACAAAATGACAGTGATAAAAATGTGTACAAAACAAAATAAAAAATTGGTAACTGTCTTTGCTGAGGTCTTGCCTCAAGCATTTCTGTATCAGCTTCACCTTTTGGACCTCTGTTTTCTCACATCTTTGTCTGCCTTGTGCACCTCACTCTCCTCAGTGGTCTCTGGCGAGCTGAGTAAGGTTGGGGTGATTGAGAGAGACTGGCGTAGATGCCCATGTCCGTAAGGTCCCACACTACCCCTTCCACTGCTCTGGCTGGCATAACTTGCTCTGCCCCCATCACCTCTTATATCCCGGCTTTCTGTCTCTGTGAAGCCCCTAGCAGCACCCATCCCTTTGTCCACCTGTTTCGGAAAGTCTTGCTCTCTTTGGGGGAAGGATGTATGATATGGTGAAGGCCAGCTGTAACCTCTGGGTAGGAAAGGCCTTCTGGGTTCTGCAGGATGCAGGTAGTCTAGTCTTGCCACTGGTCTGGTACGGCCAAAATTTCGAGAGGGGTCTTGTGGGACATACTTATGCTGAACTGACCTGAGGCTTTCTTGATAAGACAGAGGCCACCTAGAAGAATCTGGAAAGACTGCTCCCTGACGACGTGGATCTGATCCCCTCCTTGATAGAAGGGATGATTCCATGTGTTTTGGTGGATCTGGGACTGAGGGACCAGGTGTGTAATAGGAGGGTTGCATGTCAGCTCTTTCAATATGCTGACGTCTCTCTAGACTGTAGCTGTTAGGAGGCTGAAAGGGCACTGTCCCTCGCCATGATGGGCCAGACATGGGATAGTAACATGCAGGAGTACGACCCAAACTGTATGATTTGAGCCTTACGTCTGGATGGGGAAATTCATCTCTGTAACAGGTCTCAGAGATATAAGCTCTTGGATTTTCAAAATGTTCCCATCTAGAACCTAAACTAATAGACTTTTTAAGGAATGGACGTGGTTGCCCAACTCCAGAGAGGGTTCTACAAGGGCCGATGCTGACTGATTTCTTCATGAAAGGCGCAGGAGCCTGATAGATCCTTGAGGATATCATGTTCGTCCGTTCACCCTGAGTCTGAGGTCTTTGATGTTGTTCAAATGTAGAGTCTGGACATTTGGAAACTATTGCTGCCATACTTTTAGCAGTGTTAATTAATGTCTGTGCTGGACCACGCCGAGTAAATGTTTGTTTTTTAAACCCTGAACTCTGAGAAATCAAAGGTTGAGAACTCTTTTCCTTTTCTTTAGGCGGTGAGAAGCTTTTATTGCTTGTGTCTGTGGTACCTGATTTATTACAAGTATCTCTTGCTTCTAATTTTGAACACTGTTCAGAAACTGGAATACTTCCAGGTTTAGCATGTTCTACAGGAATGTTCAGGGTCCTATGATCATGAACAGCCTCACTGTCCTGACTAATATCGGTCTCAGAGTGGTCCTGACCATGTTTTTCCCAACTTTTTGGTACAACATCAGGCTCATCCCTTAACAGTGTCCCTGTTTCTGCCTCAACACTGGGTTCCACTGATTCTAAAGACTCAGTCACTTCAACTGGATCATCTACACTCATTTCAATAAAACCAGGAAGACTGAGGTATTCCAGGATAGTGCTGGTCTGCAGTGGCGACATGCTAGCTGGTTGGGGAGCAAGTTTAACTTTCACGGTTTCTGATATTCTCGAGAAATTTGACTGATCACTTTCTGCCTCATTTTCCAACAGGGTCAGGGGTGAGACCCGACTAGGGCTTTCACTGAATACACATTTGTCACTCTTTCTGGATCGAGCCCTGATACCCTCTTTGTCTTGCTCACTGTAAGGCAATATGGAACTGGAATCTTCACTCACTAGGACTTTTCCCTTTGCTCCCTCTTTCTGATGATCATAGGGCAATGTAGAGCATCCTGAAGGATTACGACTGAGTCTGTCTTTTTGAACAACCCTTACTTCCTCCATGTCTGTAACACTTTGAATCTTGGGATTAAGGTAATGAAGGTTAGGACCAGTATCTTCTTCTGCCACCACTTGATTCAGGTCAGATGGTTGAGGACTCAAGCGAGCAGGGGTTGTTGATCTAAATGCTGTAGCCACTTTTTCAATTTTTCTTTCTTGCAACCATCTTTCCTCAACTAAAGTACTGTTGGGCAGCTCATCCTCTTCCATCTGACTCTCTGGGTGTCTAGCTCGTGCCCCACTGAGGTTGGTTCTACGGTGAGAGGGTACGTCCCTGGTTGGAGAGAAAAGTGAGAGAGATGTATATTGTGTGGCTGTTGAATGTGAAACATCTGCTGCAACTGAATCTTCAACACTGGCAATGCCTTGACGTGCATGTGGGTAGAGTGAGCGAGGTGTGTTCCCTTCAGAAAGGCTCTGCACCGGCACCTGGCTGGTGGGGGAGGTCACAGGGCTTATGTCCCACTGGATGTATGTGGAAGATAAGGAGGGAAGTCTCTCCATGGGACTGCTGGTGTTGCCGAAATAACAGCCCCTTCTATAGTCAGATACACGCTGGGCCAGGCTGCTGGGTCGGGATTTTTGCCGTAAATGGATGTCTTGTGGCTTCCAAATAGGGTCTTCAGACTCAACACCTGTCCATTTTCTTAAGGGACTTGCAGACTTGGCCCGTCTCTGTTCTTGCTCATGTGCCTGTGCCCTTCGGCTGGCCGTGTAGTGTTCTAACTCCTTTTCCATTTGCTCACGTTCCTTCACCAGCTTTAAACATTTGCTTAAGTTGTCCCGTTCTCTTTCACCATCCAACTGAGTAATCATAGTGCCGGGCTCTGTCAGCTGGCTGTCTCCATTGATGGACTGATAACGTGTTTGGTGGAGCAGCCTCTCTCTCTCTAAAGCTCGGCCTCTCCTGGCTAAGCTCGGAAAGATGTCCTCCCTATGACTGGCACTCCGGTATTTTTTCAGTGAGTCACTTGCTCTTTTTTCACTACAGTCAGAATAAAAGCTGGCCCTCTCCAACAATGCCTCAGAGCAACCCTGCTCATCATCAGAGTAGAAACATCCATGACGGGAGAAGTTTCTGGCCATTGCCTTTACCCTGCCAGGTGAGTGAGGGGGTCTTTCTGGATCTGGAGACTCTACTGTCAACACTGAGGGCATCTTTCTCTGTCTATCCCTTTCTGAACTCATAGGATTTGATTGGTTGGTCTCTTTAAAAGATCCATTGTTACTCCCTCCACCGCTGCCCCTACCAGGGGATTGTGGGAACTCCTTTTTGAGGTTCTTTTTGATGTGGGTTGGTGTGGCGTTTTCCAGGTCAGGTTGGATAATGAAGCGCCCATCAGGACTTCTCGAAATGGATTCAATAGCAGATGTGGGTGATGGAGATCCCCCGAAGTGGCTCTCAAACTGGGTGTAGTGTGGAGGCGGAGAGGATGAGGACAGAAGCTGCTTTCTCTGATCCTGGTATTCACTGCGGCTGCCTTTATCAAATGAGGAACGGTCTGAACGATCGGAAGAGGATGAGTTAGGGAAGAAGTTTAAGGGAGGGCATAGCTTTAACTTCAGCACACTGTCGGGACTGTCAGAAGCCGAGTGAGCTCTGTGGAGAAAAAACACAGGAAATTTAGGGAAGGACGACAGGAAGGCTTCCTCCCTTCAGGCTGCTTTTTCAAAAGCCAATTGTGGTACAGTCACAAAGATGGAGAAGCTTAGGAATGATACATGCGCAGCAAAGATGGACACTTACTGTGGAGATGAACTCTTCTGGAAGGCAGAGGGGATATCTGAAACGGTGGGGAGGGTGCAAAGTTCATATCATGCCACACATAATGAGTAATAAGATGAAGGGACAAAAATAAAAGCAGCCTCAAAAGAGATGCCATGCATAACAACACCACTGACAGCTGAGAACAAATACATGATTTCAAATGTCATGTATCTGTCTAGGAGGCATTAAATGTCTATACACTTTTGGATTGGACTGGAATGAACTTTAAAGACTCGTACACACCGGGACAATTATTGTGTGTGAATATCGTCAGCGTTTTTCGCTGTTCATACCCAAACGATTTTCACTGACGGTACATAAGGTAGCGCTGCACAACTTTTTGTGCTTCTGACACTCGCTTGTCACACAGAATGTGTGAGCCAGAAGACGAGCTTGTCAAAACCATTGATACACTTCTTTGTTAACTGGCAAAAAACAAGCAGCAGCTCCAGTTCTTTATTTTCAAAAAACCAATGAGACCAGCGCCTCTACATTCATCCTGTCTCAGGGCATCTTCTTTGTCTACTTACTTCCATGTGTTCAGCAAGACTGTTTTGTGCTTGAGCGCCATCAAGCTGCTTCAGCAGCTCCAGGCACATTAATGGCAATCTCATCGGTCTGCCAGTTTTTAACGCAGCGTGTCAAACCAAAAAGAAAACTGAGACTTACTGGCGGCTTTTATTTTCAAATGATGCTTTTACGCTTGGCGTTTTATGCGTCGGTTTGCACAAGCCCTCTGTCTGGCTATATTCGCACGCAATATTCGTTCCAGTGTGTTCAAGCCTTAGGAATGGACTAAATGAGGAGTCAAAACATTTGATTATCAAGGACTTAAGTAAAACACCTATGTATCTGAATGCTGCAGCCCCAAATAACTTTAAGAGCATGTAAAAAGCTTCAAAATGTGTTAATAGTGGTGCAAAAAAAATCATATTCAATGACCCTGTAAACTTTATCACTGCTTTTACCATCTCTCTTTTTCCTTCGCTGTTGTCTTCTTCTACTGTTCATAACACAAGCTGTCACCAAAGAGAGGATGATGGCAACAAACAGGAAACACACTCCCCCAATCACACCAGCCAGCAGGGGATCAGGACCAAAGGCCAGTAGACTGGGTGCTGATGGATACATCTCCATACCTTAAGATCACACATAACATGCTATCAATTAATAATTCACTAAATTAATAAGAATTATTCACATATAACAAAATTAGACTTCTGACTTAAACTTTCAATTTCTTATTTCTTACACATTTCTGAGCTAGCCTCACCTTCAGTAGAGATAATAACAGAGTCACTTGGCACACTGAACTGTCTGTCCCTGCAAGACAGAAGACGCAGCTCATAGTTTGAGTCCTGTGGAAATAAATGAAGAGTAAATGACCCATCAAGCTAAAACAAAATTGGAACATCATCATGATGTCATTCTCAGTATTGCAAACATTTACCTTCACAAGTCCCTGTACAATAAATTCAGTCGTGTTGACGGCAATCTCTCTGTCGATAGTGACCCACTCCCCCTTTCCCCGTTTAGCTTGAAGTACAAATGAAGTTAATGGTGGAGACTCTTCTAGAGGTGGCACCCATTGCAGCAATATACCCAGTGATGTACGATTGGTTGACAGCAAGGTGGGAGGGAACAACACTGCAATGGTGGTTACCACTGTGGGAGCTGCTGTTGGAGGTGCTGCAATGTAAAAATACATATAAAGGATTTAACTCAGCATGCTATATCATACATCTTGACCCAAGGCTATGGAATAATGTTAAAGTCCACCAGGAAATGTTTTGAAACAAGTAATGGAATACAGATCCGAAAATTAATATCAGACAGTCTAAACCTTGCATTACAGGGCTCCTTAAATCCTGTGCAGAGTTTAGCTCCAATTGACACTGAGCAAGCTGATCAATATCTTCAACACTACAAAATTATAAGTAGCCGAGTTTGATTTGGGTTTGTGAATGCTTGTAAATGATGTGTGTATAAAAGAGTGCTGACCCAATGTCCTAATGGTGACTATCTCACTGAAGGGGCCAGAGCCCAACTTGTTTTGGGCGAGAACGCTGAACTGGTAACTAGTGGCAGCTTGCAGACCCGTTACCAGCAGGGAGGTTTTAGATGTTGGCACAGGGATTGACGCCCATTCATGCTTGCCTCTCACAGTTGGCTTTACCCTGATACAGAGAGAGATCAAATGTTAAACTGAGTCACTACCATCAATACTGTATATTGAGTGCCCTTAGTGAATTACCAAACAGTAAATTTCTGTGTGTATCCTCCATCAAATCCTGGCTCCCAGGACACATTTGCATGAGTAATCCCTGGATCCACAGACACAGAGGTAACAGCATGGGGACTTGTGCCTGCAACAGAGCAGATAATATATTTTATTTCATGTCTCATTTGTTTTTCTATAGGTATAGCAATATTTTATTTAATGGGCATTAGTTATTTCACCTAGCACTAAAATTGTTGTTGAAGCACTGACAGTAGCTACATGGTTGGAGGCAAGACATTCCCATGCCCCCTGATGGTCTTTACTGAGTGGACGCAGGACCAGAGAGCCGTTAGATAGGACTGTAAACGGAGATCGAGGGGCAGGACCAACCTAGAGAAGATAATTAAGAATCAAACATACACTGAAGCAGTACAGAGGCTTTAAGTCCATGCATGTTCATACATAGTTTACACAGTGTGCTTTTAATAAACAGATATAAACACATTTCAGACATTGCTGACTGAAAGCTACTGGACATTTTTAAAACCTTACCTTATTCCATGTGATGTTAGGGGTTGGGTCACCCTGAGACTGACAGGGTATCACCAGCTCCCTGCCTACTTCTTGAAGGTACTCGGAACGAGGAGGGACACTGAAAGAAGGGGGGTCCTGTGCACATCGGCAGATTGCAAACAGGAGAAATGGTGTCAGCAATCAGTGTCAGGTCTGTCATTAAAAATGCATTTCAATACGTGGTGACATTTATGAGTAAATTGGAACTAAAGCTGAATAAATAACCTTTCTGTTTAAATATGGTTTGTTGGGATAGGACAATGTTTGGCTGAGTTACAACTATTTGAAAATCTGGAATCCGAGGGAAATATTGAGAAAATTGCCTTTCAAGGGTTAGTTCACCCCAAAATGAAAATTCTGTCATTATTTACTCACCCTCATGTTGTTCCAAGACCTTCATTCATCTTTAAATCACAAAAAATATATTTTTTTGATGAAACTGGAGGTTATCTGACAGCAACACGTTCCCAGATCCAAAAACAGTAAATACATCAGTAAAACAGTTCATTTAACATTAGTGGTCATTTCAGTTGGGTTGCTGTCAATGGAGGGTCAGGTAGCACTCAGATTTCATCAAAAATATCTTAATTTGTGTTCCGAAGATTAATAAAGGCCTTATGGGTTTGGAACAACATGAGGTGGAGTAATTAATGACCGAATTATTTAAACTAACTAACTAACTAACTAACCCTTTAAAAGTTGTCCAAATAAAGTTCTTAGCAATGCATAATATT
Organism: Enteromius treurensis; assembly: GCA_032275025.1. Classification (NCBI taxonomy): domain Eukaryota; kingdom Metazoa; phylum Chordata; class Actinopteri; order Cypriniformes; family Cyprinidae; genus Enteromius; species Enteromius treurensis. The sequence continues at coordinate 2,353,921 of JAUCMU010000143.1, forward strand.
AATCAAATATATCTTTTGATATATTTACAGAAGGAAATTTACAAAATATCTTCATGGAACATGATCTTTATTTCCTTATGATTTGGGGCATAAAATAAAAAAACCAATAATTTTGACCAATACAGTGTATTTTCGGCTACTGCTACAAATATAACCCAAGTAACTTAAGACTGGTTTTGAGCTCCATGGTCACATATGGTGCTCACCTTCAGGATGACTTTGGTAGGTTCTGATTGGCCCAAGGTCCCGTAACTGTTAAAGGCTGTACAGGTGTACATGCCCACTGCATCGTCATTGGCTGTAGTTATGAACACTGAGCCCTCAGAGTTGACCATCCATCCCGGATACTGACCAATCAAGAAGATGAATATAAAATGATGGGCGCACAATGAAATAAGATGTTTTGATGATATATGCATTCATAATGTACCTGCTCCAGGTCCAAGGATGCTCCATCTTTGGTCCAATTAACATACAGCATAGGAGGCTCTGCTTGAACTGGGCATATGATCTTTCCTCCCATTCCCATGGGCAGATAAGTCTCACGGGGCATCCGTACCACTCGTGCTGGATCTTTAAGAGAATCAGGCTTTTAATTCTATCACCAAATTAATTAAATTTGAACTTTTCTAGTTCTTCGGGACAGACAAATAGCAAATCTAGAATTGCATAGCACTCACGTTTAACTCTGAGGTAGGCAGAAGCAGAGGGTGGAGTCATTAGACCATTGGTGGGTGTGCAGGTATAATTCCCAGAGTCCTCAGGAATAAGACCCGAAATAAGGAGGGTCCCGTCCACTAGTATTTTCACCCGTGATTTCAGAATTCTATAGACACAAATACACATCCAACTGAGACGCAAAAAGATATCGCAAAAATAGCTAATTTGGTGGACACTGCACTTGACCAATCAGAGTCTTCCAATGACTCCTGTGATACTGTTATACACTTTCAGTTAGTATTCTGGTCACTTACTCGATGTGATAGACATTTTGTCCTTGTTTCCACCACTCATAGGTGAGGTTAGAAGGATACGCTTCTGCTTGACATTGCAGAACTGCATCCTGGGACATGTTCATGGTTGTGTCCTCAGGGGGAATGATGATAATTGGAGGACCTGGTTGAAAGCATAAGTGCAAGCATGTGAGCCAGGATGCCTGTAATCAGCTTTGAAGGGCATTCAGATTTGAGGAGGTTGTTTATTTATGGGTGAGACTTAGGCTGAAGTACCAAAATACATTGTGCTTAAACGCTACCACCAAAAGAGGGCAGTGTTTGCTCATTGAATCACACTACGGTTTGCCTGAATAGATCCTCTAAATTCTTGCTGTGTAAAAGACAGATGTTTTCAGCAATACAGCATTCTCTTGATCAATGTGCAGTAGATAAAGAATGAAGAAACAACATGGCATCTGCTGTGCACTTGTTGGATCACCAATAGAAAACACGGTTCTTTCGTCATTACACAATGGAGGAATATGGAATCATTAATGCATTTTATTTTCTTGAAAGCATCTTTCTCAGCTACACATTTACAACAAGAAGTCAGGATGCACACAAATCCAACTCCACCAAAGATGCTAGTGTTCTCAAACCAAGCGCTGCTTAAATGCTTAATACCCTGCAAGCCTATTTCTATGTAGTGCTGCGCAGTTTCTTTGCCCACGTGGTGTGGAGCTGACCTTTGACCTGCAGCTGGGTGGTGTGGGTAAGGTTCCCTTCTGAGTTGGACACGTGACACTTGTATATTCCTGCCGTTTCCCAGGTAACCTTGCTTAAAGACAAGGTTTCATTGAGTACCTGTTCGGGGAAAATGAGTGTTTAGCTGGTAAACGAGACGAGGAATGAGGAAAATGTGAACAGCACACAGTAAACTCTATACTTAGCGTGAATTAAGATTTACAAGAAGCTAAGCTTCTGTAATTCAGTGTATTTCTGAGTAAATCAGGATAATTAATGAGGTGAAAAAATGTAGGTTTGATTGTATGAACAACAATTCATGAATTATTCGTAATAAGACTTAAAACATGTATAAAGAAAGCAATTCATGTTGACTTTCAACTAATAAGCTCTGTGTACCTGAATTGCTTCTTGTTTCTTAGCATCACTTCCATCTTTTCTCCAGATGACGATGGGTTTGGGGTTTCCATGAGCATTACAGTGTAGGGTGAGAGATTCACCCAACGTGACCTCCAAAAAGGAGGGGGAAGTCTTTATGAACACCGGAGGAGCTAAAACAGACAAAAAAACAAAAACAAAAAAAAAAATCATCAAAGCCATGTTCATAAAAAATCGAAAATAATAAATATAAGAAGTATTATAAATAAAAAATTATATAATAAAAAATAAATATGTAATATTAAAAAGCTAAATAAAAATAAAAACAACACAGAAATGACAAATACACAAACAAATCTGTAATCTAGCAGGCAATTCTAATATCAGATTAATTAGACTGATACAAACCAGCCACCAGTATACAATATAATGCAGAAATCATTGTGTTACACTCAGTAGAGCATGTCTTCTTTAACTTTCCCAATGCGTAACATGCAATTAAGTTATAATTTGCAAATGATGACAAATCTCTAAACATACGACGAAAAAACATCTTATTTCCCCATAACTCTTTCAACACAGCTTAAAGCTGACAGCTTATAAAACCGCTGTAAACTGAGACTGTGCATACAATGGGTGTAAAGTGGGCCGCGCTGGAGAGATCTGGACTGTGAGCGTGACTTTCTGTCCTCTGTCTTCATTCTGATCGCTCACACATGCTACAGAAACACAGTCTGATGCTAAAAGCCAGTCTGAGCCCTTCACAGGATTCACAAGCCAGTGCTGAATAAGTGTGTGTGTGTGTCAGGAGGAGAGTGTGTGTGAGTTTCAGAAGGCATGACAGTCGTCCTGAAGGTGTGAGACAGAGAGTTCAGTGTGAAAAGATTGTAAGCAACAGGAAGTGAAAAGACAGCATAGACTTGAGTGAAGCGGTAAAAAAATGCTACGATAAGTCTTGGGTGAATGGATGGAGAGAGTCTGATTTTTGAAGCCTATTGCAAAAGTTCAGCTGATATCAAAACAACACATCTGCATCAAACACTGACGTAAGTGTCATGAAAAATGAGACAGGATTATGCAATTCTCGCTTATTCACTGCAACAAAGCTTTCACATGAGCTCCAGATGCTGCTTTAATCAGAAGTTTAATCCTTTTCGTAGGAAGAACACAATGCTTTATTATGCCAGTACCATGAACATGAAACATAAGAGAACCATCATAAAATATACATTCTCTTACACAAATGCATGTTGGATTTCTGTGAAACCTAATTGTCAAAAGATTAATATTTAAGTAACACAACTGACATACAACATATGCTATTGGGTGCATTTCTCATTATGCTAGCATTAACATGACAGCAGTAGTATTTTAGTATTAATGAAAGGCTAGAATTTATTCATTATTCATTTTTATAGTTTCTGCTTTCATGTTCATTTAAGTTAGTTGTGTTATCTTGCATTTGTATTACTTTTTGTTTTGTTTTAGAAAAGTCTGTATTGTCTTTTTTTTTTTTACTAAAACTTTAGTTGTTTTAGTACATTAAGGTAAACAAAGGAAATAAAAAATGCTGATTTGTAAACTATTTTTTTATATACTTCATATGTTATTTTATTTATGGTTAACATTTATTATATTTCAAGTTACATCTGTTTAGTTTTAGTTCACTATAATAAAACTATATGATGTAAAATGTATGTATATCACACTGGAATTAATGTTTCAGTGAATTTGAACAGAAAATGGTTTATATAGTATATAATAATTTAGAATTCCCAATTTTGCATAAAACAGGGACACAAAGGAAAAAATGATAAACATTTTTAAAATGTTAAATATTATAAAACTAATTGTTTTGAGAAGCAAAGCCATTATACACCCCCCTTAACCTCAAAGGAAAGAAACACCCTTTATTATCCCACCTGAGATGGACAGGAAGTTCCAGGTGCCATTCTGAAACTCGTCTGTGGTTCTATCCAGCAGGAGAATCCGACACTCAAACCAGCCCTCATCCTCCAGAGTCAACTTATCCACCAGAAGAGACGCGCCACGGCTCAAGGACACACGACCTGCCACGAAAATCAGAGACAAGCAATTATTCACAAGTGTTTTGAGAAATGAAATAAAGAATGAGAAATCACACAAAACTGCATCTCGAACATTAGAGCAAGCACTAGCAACTCATGGGTTTCAATTCCTAGGGAATGCATGAACTTAATAAAATGTGTACCTTAAATGCAATAATAGATGCTTAAATACTTTTTTTTTTTTTTTGTTTAAAAGCATCTGCCAAATGCATAACATTAACATAAAAATACTTCCCAATACAAAACACAGAAACAAATCCTGCACACATTTTTACATGGCCATGGTAATTTGTGCATATTCCAAAAACCACATGTATGCCTGAAACTAGGGCTGCACAATTTGGGAAAAATGTCACATTGAGATTATTAAGGTCAAAATTGCGATTGCGATACGATATATAAGTGGTTGGACTCAACTTGCTTGTTATTAAGGAAAATGCACACACAGATTACTAATAATGCTATATGTTTTGGCCTAAACATTATTGAAATATGATATGAATGGAGCACACAGACATAGTTTCAAAGCACTAGAAACAGTTTAATCGACTACTCTTTGAAATATGATATGTGTGTACTGGAGTCTGGTTTTTCAACCTCGACCTCTCCCTCTACTTTCATTCTGCTTTTTTTTCCTGAATTCCAGTGTTGTAAATGATGACACACTGATAACGCAGTGGATGCCGGCTGTGAGTCTGTTTCCGCTTTGCTGGAAGCGGTCGCTGAAGTTTGAAAGTGAGCTAAGAATCCTGCGTAGAGTGCGAAAATCATACCATTTAATGCCAAATGGCTACAGCTGAGGAGTTATAATACAAACACACCTGTGGTCTGACATCGCTCTGAACCCTCCAGTGATGTGTGCAGGTGTGCCAGTGTTAGATTTACACCTCCAGACTTCAGTCAGGCATCACAAACCCTAAATTGTGTGTAAACCACCATTTTGTGCTTATAGCATGATGAAAACCTTGAGACCGAGTAAAAAATCTGTTGCTCGGTCAACTGCAATCTACTCTTTGGACGGTAAGAAACATTACAGCTACACAACAGTAATTTAAAATTAACTCCAGACTGAAGACGTGAAGGCCTGTCCTAACATGTCCTTTATCTTTTATCTAATGTGCTGCACTATTCTTTGCTTGGCAGGTTTATTCATCAAATCGAGAAAAAAAAAAAAAAAAAAAAAACACAATCTATTTTGATATCTCAATTGTTTCCAAGAACCAAAGTCTGCGATCAAGACCAGAGATATAATTATGCACAATTTGAATCAAATGATCTGAGGATGAGAAACAGGAGTCCATTCAATCCCTAAAGTTTTTAGAGTGTCTTTTCTAAGATAAATACAGACGCTGCTTTTAATGTATCGTGAGAGACGCCGGGGGGCTCATGGGTCCAACCTGGGCTCTCGGAAAGCACACAACCATCTTGATGAGCTACTCAAGCTTCATTCCTGTGAATGCCATCTGAGAGACTTACTGTTCACGTCCTCCGTCTGTCAGATTGCACTGTGCTCGCCTCCTACAGCTGGAGAGCATATTTCATACTTCTGAGCGCAAGAGGAGAAATCAGGAGTGAGAGACGGGGAAAAATGCACACAAACAAAGAAGAGGAGGAATACTGTATACAACAAACCTCCTCTAGACCGAACGCTTAGGACAGGCAGCGAGGAGAGGGAGAGAACGACAGGAGGCAATGGCTCGGAAATGTACATTTTAAATATCTGTTTTCTATTAAGTGCAATTTATGTTTGTGATGTAAAGCTGAATTTTTAGCAGCAATTTTAATATTCTGGTTTGTTTTTTAATAATTCTCACTACTGCTGCATTAATTTTTGTATGAAATATCCATTCGAAAGAACAATATTGTGAAATATTATTACAATCTAAAATGACTTCTTTCTATTGGAATGTACTTTAAAATACAATATATTTCTGTGATGCAAATATAAAAATTTTCAGCATCATTAGATTTGCTTCTTATGAAACATTTCTGAAAACTATTGTGCTGCTTCATATTTTGGTTTGTTCCTCTTTTTCAGGATTTCTGGTGAATAGACTATTTAAAAGTACAGAATTTATTTGAAACCGCAATCATTTGTAACATTATAAATGTCTTTACCGTCACTTTTGATCTTAACGCATCATCGCTACATAAAAGTGTACATTACTTTTGAACAGTAGTGTAACAGACTCCATTTAAGTCCAAATATCACAACCTCTGAGCAACAACAAAAGCAATCCTGACCGCTAAACACAGGGTCATTTCCTCAGCAGGTGACGGCTCCATTGAACAGGAACCGAATAACAATCAATCAAGCTAAATTCCCATCCTGAGGGGTTACTTTTCAAACCCACCATGCAATATAAACAGCTAAATACAACTAACAATTAAGCCTGGTCTAATCTCAGAGCTGCTGCTGTGGGAAGTGATTTTGCATAGATAATAATTGTCTGATCTCATCCTTCACACAGAGCGGCAGCCGGTGTGTGTTTACTGTCATTAAAAATGTTCCTCTGATCTGAGGTCAGTGGGGGAGGGTGCTTATTAAAGCAGGAGAGAGGCTAAAACAGGGCAGGTGTGGTGGATCTTCCACAAATATATGCTGCTGTCTCTCTCTCCTTTCTATTCTGGCAAGGTCTGGTTTCTTTGGCTGATGCTTTAGGGCAGAGAAAAGCACCAGATAAACTTGCATACAGTCAATTAAACACATTAAACACATTTATATGCATGCAGGACAGCACACACACTGATTGTGTGGCTATCAACACTTGTGCTTATTGCACATAGAACTGTTTCCCGCCACGGAATGTTTGTCCATCAATGGAACCCCCCCACCCACCCCCTAATTCTCTCAGGTTACCATAGCGATGGAACCTTGGGGTGGGAGTTTGAATTTGAATTCAGTTGGCGTAAAAAAATTGAAGGGGCAAGAACACAGGGAGGGAGGGGCGGGTCACGGGGAAGCGTTTGTGCTGGTGATTTTGAAAAATTACACGTAGGGTTGGAGGGGAAAAAAAGGAAAACGTGTTTTGATTTAAGTGGATGAAAGGGTCGAGAAACGGGCGAGAGTGAATTACGGAGAGGGAGAGAGAAAAAAAAACTGTGTTTCTTTAAACAGAGACAATGACTGTGTGTGACAGATGCGGGTCTGTTTGGGTTTAAATGTTCAATTCTGCATTGATATGTACCCACAGGCCTTTAAAAATATAAAACATGTGACTAAAATAAGCGCACAGCATCTAATGCAGTTTGACTCAATGTCATGATGTCATCTCTTGCTTATTTTGACAAATATTGGACATCTCTACAGGAATGGGCTTAATGATCCCACAGGGTGAGTTATTGATGAACAAAAATTGAATTACTGTCGCGAGTGCATAACATGAATTCTAAAGAAAGTCCTTCTGGATCAATGACGAACCCTCAACAGCCAGTGAGCACTCAGTGATCTTTGACCCCCATTCAGTCTGATGATTTTTCTCCAGACAAGTCCATCATTACACACGGGTCAATACTGACAGGATGGTCAGTCAGCAGGACCCCGGTGACTAATCAGAGTCTGGATTCCAGACATGCAGGGTCTGGGAGAATAATAAAAATTAAAAATACAGCTAAAGTTTAATTTATACAAAATAAAAAAGGCAGTGGCAAAATGTATATTGTATAATATTAACAATTTACCTTACAACTGTAAAGCTAAACATTACTTTGCTCAAACATAAAATAAATAATATAAAGGCCAAATATTACATTGTGTAGTAATAATACCTAAAAATAAATGCTGCTAGAATGTTTATAAATTGATTTTGCGTTGCAAATAATAATAAAATCATTTCATAAAATTAGTTTAAAAAAATAAGTAAAATGTTCATAAAATCTATAAAACTATATTCTGCTTTGCACAATAAAATAAAATTTCTTCTATTTTCCTTTGAATGATTTCATGTTTTTATTGCTCAGCATCCCGCTGACAGATTTCTGACATCCTGTCCTATCATGCATTTTTTTTTCAGCCATTCCTCGATTAATTTGTCTTTTTTGCTTTCCTTTTCTGAAATATAATCTATTTTATAAAACCAATAGCTTCAACTGTATAATCAGGCTGGACAAACCAATTTGCACACACGTTGTGTTTTTTTTTTGTTTGTTATACTGCCATAAAGATCAGTATCATGCATGCCTCGATTGGCATCCTGCTTTATTCAAATGTTTTCCCAGCACTCTCTAATCACACGTTACTGAGGTTTGAATCGTCTGGCTGATGTTGGTTGGAGGGTAATACGCAGCTCATATGAGCAGGTTCTGTGCCTGTGGGTGGTACGTGAGTCTGCCAAAAGATCCTCTCCACGTGGTTCTGGGATTCTGACACTGGCTTTTCAAAAACCCCTGGCCCTGAACTCTCTCGGCATACAGCACTGAAACTCCTCCTCACTTCACTCCAGGGTACTGTGGGCCATGTTTCGTCTCCTTTCAAAACTTTTGGACGAGTCATTTTTCAATGACGAGAGAGAATGTGCTGGTATGAACATAAAGCACCTCCAAGGGTAATACACTGGCCACCCCACTGACTTAAACCGAACAAGATTTTTTGTTTTAATTAAAATAATAATTCAATGTCTACATGTGCTATCAGAAATAAACCAAACACTTGACTACAACACTCCGAAGAGCAAAAAGCATGTGCTCAAACCCTATCAATTACAATTTGAATTCTTTTAACTTGAATATTTTCTTTTATTAAAATTTTTCTGTTTTTATTTTAATTTATTTGAATGATTTGTGAAATTTTTTTGGGGTCATTTTAATATTATTATAAATTTTTATTTATTAAATGTTTATATAAACATTTCATACATTTTTGTTAACATTATTAATAAGACTTACTATGAATTCATCAATATTTTAGTTATTAGTAAGAAAAACTTAAAAATGTTACCACTGCAACTAGCAAAATTTTTCTTTTTTTCTCCAGGTAGTGTCTATTTTATTTTAAGTAACAAAAATGTTAAATATAATAACCCTAATGTAATACCGGACATTTTTAATAATTCTTTTTTTTATAATTTTGAAAATATTATTACTAATTATGTAAAAAATATAAAAAATAAGGCTAAAAAATAAAGTTAAATATTTAAAGTTAGTATTTAAAGTATTTCAGAAATTATTTAAACTAAATTTAAATGAAACATCAACATTTGAAATAAATATATAAATGGTATAAATATTAATATTATAAATACTACCAAAATATTTAAATGCTAAAATAAATTAACATGACATTACATTTAATTTATCGACATAAAATATAAATTGCCTAAATATGAACATTTTACAGATTAAAGCATACTTTAAATTATCAAAAAAAATAAATAAATAATAAAGTAAAATACTATAATAAAACAAAATAAAAAATAGAATATTACATTGTGATATTTACAATCCTAGCTAAAACTGCAAAACACATAAAAGTGAAATAATATATAAATAGTAAATAAATAATAAAATAAACTGCTAAAAATATATAACGAGCGAACCATCCTCTAAAATGCTTCTGTTAAACGTCTGTAAATAAATGAAGTTGCTTTTTGCTTCCAGATTGCTGTTATAATTTATTCCACCAGCGTAACCGTGACCCCCTTAGTGTCACCCTAAGATTTTCACTGTCCCCATCTGCCCACCCCATTTAATATTTCCCCGGGGCGTCACCGCTAGCGAAGCGCTGTCTGCGGGTGGCCTCTTCCGTTGTCCGGCTGTAGAAAGCAAACACGGAGCATTCAGTTTCGTTTGGCCTACTCTATCTTTCCCATGTTGTTTTGTTCAGGCTGATCTTTTTCATCCCTCGCAGCTGAACCGGAGGGATAACCTCTCTATTGTCCGCGCTCAACGGAAAGCCCTGCGTCTGCCTCTCACCGTCCCGTTCATGAATACAGCCTGAATGTGTCACAAAATAACACACGGCACCTATGGAGAAGCACGGATTGCACTGAGAAAGGCCTTGAACTTGTTTTTCTTTTGTGTGAGTTAAAGGATGACAGGGCCCTGCTGCATTATGGGACGTGTTTTGATTTGAATACAATCACACGTCTGGGTTGGGGGGTGAACAGATCTCCTGCCCTATCAGCTTTTAACCCCCTTTTGCTGAAACACCCCCCCCCTTCAGCCACTATAATCGCTTGAAGCCTCTATGAATAGCTCTTTGTCGTGGGATAGATTACAGTTAGCGCTGTCCTTGTTGCTCTCCGTCTGGCAGGCTTTAGATCCGACTGAGGGACAGACTCATGGGATCATGCTTGAGCCCTGGAGGCACGGATCAATACAGCAATAGAGCAAACGTTTTACTGCCACCAATGTCAGCTAGCTATTGCTAAACGACCAGCACGGATTATTGGGAAACCATTTAAATGGCTCTAGATGTCAGTCAGTAACATATAATGCTGATCCAAAGCTTTGGAATGTCTTAATGTGCATGTGGAAGTTAATGATCGGCTAGAGAAAAATCCGTGGAAAAGTTCAAACAAAAGTGCAAACATCTCAGCTGATCATTGATGAGTTTTAAACTTTGTTCTACTAAATCTTTTTATATCTCTTATACTCACTGAGGCTGCATTTATTTGATAAAAAAATACAGTATATTATTATTACAATTTAATATAACTCTTTTTCACTGTAGTTTTAAAATGCAATTTATTCCTGTGGTGCAAAGCTGAATTTTGCTGTTCAAGAAACATTTCTGATTATCAGTGTTGAAAATATTTTTGAAGAATTGAATGCCTCCTTTCTGAATAAATGTATTCATTTCTTTCAAACACCAGATAGGTGTTCAAAAACAGATAGCTGTGTATTTGTTATTTTCAAAAATCATGTGTTTTTGTTGTATAGGTTTTTACTTAATTTTTAACTTAATCAAAATAATCCAACTGCAAATTTCTTTGTTCTGCAGAACACAAAGGAAGGTATTTTGAAGAAAGTTTGTTACCAGGCTGTTTTGGTCACTATGGAAGTCAATGGTGACCCAAACAACAGCCTGGTTACAAACTTCCTTCAAAATACCTTCCTTTGTGTTTGGAAACAGGTTTGAAACTACTCGAGGGTGAATAAATGATGCCATGGGTGAACTGTTCTTTTAAACCATTTATTTACCTGCTGAAAATACTAATCATTTCGGCCACCACTATATATATCTATATATGACTAATTTTATTATTTAAATAATTTATTTCAAAAGAATCAAAAGACATTACAAGCAGTCTTTGGCCTAATGGTCAGGAGTAAATAAAATTCCTAGCAAATCATGATGCGAGCCAATAAAATCTTCTTAAAGCTGTCATATTTATTTTTTACTTTTAATGCTTGATGTCTACCAGTGCCATTAATATTTTCAGGAGTTAAAAGCAGGTATAAACTCTCCCGGTGAGAAGGAAGTCAAGTATGACGATCACGATGACAAGGACCTGCAGCGTAAAATTAGTCTGATCTGGTTCCTCGATGCCCTAGATTAAACCCAAGTCTTTGTTCGAGGCAGCTCTTCTTCTTCTAAGACTCTGGGAACATGATATCCCTAGTTAATTTGCTCTTTTTTACAGAAAAACTACACCTGTTCAGGCTGAGCAGAAAGACAGGTTTCAGGGTAAACTCAATGTCTTCCGTCTACGTTTTTTTGCCATTGTTTCATGCCACTGATTAAACACTTAAAGTTACCCAGACTTCGGTTGAGGAATGCAAGAAATGCGAAACCAAAACCAGTGTAAACCAAAGGTCAAGCAAAGGTAATGTGACTTTGCCTTTGAATAGATGTGGTGATGAAAGAGTTGATGGGTGAATAGCCTGTGAGTTGGGGGAGGAGATGTGCTGAATGAGGAAACTGACCACTGCATGTCATATAAAGTAGATACAGGAACTGCTTTTGTCTTTCTAAGAGCTTTCTAAGAGTCAGGCATAATTGACCCAAATGATGTAAGTTAAATTACACCAACTATGTTATATGTATTTTGAGTTTTAAGGTTAACAGAAATGTCCATAAACTAGAGGATAATGTCCTGGTAGAAAATTACTAGTACATTTTTTGTTAATTACTAGTACATTTTTTGTTAATTTAATTTAATTTAATTTAATTTAATTTAATTTAATTTAATTTAATTTAATTTAATTTAATTTAATAAAATAAAATAAAATAAAATAAAATAAAATAAAATAAAAATTTTTTTTAATTTAATTTAATTTAATTTAATTTAATTTAATTTAATATTTTATTTTATTTTAGATTTGATTTGATTTGATTTGATTTAATTTAATTTAATAATTTAATTTAATTTTATTTTTATCTGTATTTTTTTAAGGTGCTTATCTGCATGCACATAAAAAGGTCCTGGTAAACATTCTTGGTTTTAGCCCAAATAAGCATTAACATGAGACTGACTGAATTTATCTATCCCTTTAAGATCACTGAGGACACACATGCTCTTGCATTTTGTGCTCTTACCCAGAAACTGCATTCAAAACGCTAAATTCTGATCCCAAATAGCTCCGAGTTCTCTTTGTGAAGAGTTAAAGTGTCTAAGGAGAAGAGAAAAAGAATCCCAGCATCTTGTGGTTTTTGTCTTAGGGCTCTCCCTCAGGGGGGTCATTCTCTAATTTCCTCATGAGGCAGGAAGTGAGGGTACATTTGATCAACTCTTCTTAGACTAACAGCTCCTGACAGCACGGGCCGAGAGCTCAAGATCCACACACCACGCATGCTGAACTCTGCAGATCCAACAGTGACAAACCAAGTATCTATAACCCAGACCAACCTGGCAACCACAAAGCGTCATGAACACCATTCAAGTCTGTGTAAAAATTATAGATGGGAACAACCATTCTACTTAAAAACCCATTTAGCTAATGTGCATGAGTTATTCTGGTATTTTTATGGACAAGTTTTTGTTACACAACTTCTCTGTCATGGAAACATTGACTGATTCTTCTCACGTGCCTCCACTAAAGCATTTATATTTATTCATTTAGCAGAAGCTTTTATCCAAATCGACTTACTAATGAAGACAATAGAAGCAATCTAAACCAACAAAAGAAATAAAACTGTATACAAGTCTGGGTTAGCCTAATGCTGTTAGGTTTTTTAATATAATAAATAAAAAGAAACAAGAAAACTATTGTGTTAGAGGCATTTTGTTAAAGAAAACAAGCAGTTAGAAAACTAATAAGACTGCAAGTGTTAGAGAGCTTTTGTTTAAGCAGATGGGGATGGAGAAAGTACTAAAATAAGTCGAGGATGGTCTTGCTTCACTTCGTGAGGGTTTTGTGGGCAACGAGCCACAGCTGTCAGCATGTTGCCATCCCAGGTCCAGCCGAACCGAGTCCTGATCAAAGTGGTCTAACGACCCAAGAATGCAATTAGCTCTAACGCTAATCTGAAATTCAGCAAATATCTTATCCACAGATTGGTTTAAACAGGCTCCGCCTTCTTTCTTTGCATGAACGTTTGGTAAGTGTTATGAACACACACACCCACTTTGTGATGTAGCGAAGAAAGAAGGCGGGGCTTGTTTAAACGAGCTGTGGAGCACACCACGCTTTCTTGGAACAATGAGCTTTGTACAAATTGACCCATTTCAGGAGGCGGGGCTTAGAGAAGAAACAAAAATGTACAGTATGTGGCAAATAATGTGTTTTCTGAACCTTAAAACGGCATAAACACATTCAATATGTCATTAAAAAAATTCTCTGTAATTGTGAAACTTACTTTTCATTTCTAAGTAAAAATAGTTTCTCTGCATTTTTTAAAAGGATGGTCTGGAAAAAGCAGGGTAGTTTTGATCCAGTTTGTATGTGAGCAGGTTAGGTTTTATCTTGTCATTCGTGGTGTGTGGTTTTAGCGGTGCGGTCTGGGAACGTTACATCCTTCAGTCTTTAATTTGAGAGGGGAAATACACCAGATTCAAAGCCGTAAGACGCCTCATCTGTTGCCAGAAATAAGAGCACAATTAAACACAGATGCTGCTTAGAGAGAGAGGAAAGAAGCAGCGTTTTCTTCCTTTCAATGATGTTCCTTACTCATTATTGACTGTGCTATTGTCAGTGTTTGTTTTCTCAGGATGCAATCTGCTTTATCCACAATTTCTTCCTTTTCCCAGATCTTTCTTTGATTGCGACTCTCTATCTAAACACCACAGGACAAATCTTAATTGATTTTGCATTAGTTTCCTCCGGGGTGCTGATAGACACCACAGCATGAGGTCAAGACACAGAGGGGCTCATCTGAAAAACACATGCTCCTCCTGACAGTCACAGCTCATCCCTTTGGGAAAACAGGGAAATTTCCATTTGATCTACTATCAAAACCTATCCGAGTGAAACAAACCCAGACCCAAACCCAGAACTGATGTCAAAGAGACCTGGTGGCTGCTAATAATAATAATAAAAAAATAAATAAATAATAATAATATAAAGTTTAAAACATGAATATTAATAAAAATAGAAATTTTATTATAATTATTTTTAGACTAATAAATGATATAGAGAATTTCATTGTAAATAAATAAATGTAATATATTTAATTAAATAAAGTAATAATTATATATGTATGTGTACTGATTGTTGCATATAACTACAGTATATATATATATATATATATATATATATATATATATATATAGTGCCCTCCACTAATATTGGCACCCTTCGTAAATCTGAGCACAAATCTCAATTGTTTATCC
>JAUCMU010000143.1:2375060-2394373 GCA_032275025.1 Enteromius treurensis
ATTTTTTTAGTTTCATCTGATCATAGAAGCCAGCTCCATGCCATTTCACTAATTGGTGAAGCTCAATAATTAACTTTAGCTGCACATCATATATATATTATTTGTTTTTTTCTCATTATGTTAATAATTAAGGGAAACAAGAAACCATGACAGGAAAATTTCATGTCTATAATCACCCTGGAGTGTTTCTAAAATTGTTTATAAATATAACAATGTTTTCTAAATGTGTGTGTATTTATATATACATAATAATTATATACACATATATATTATCTAAACAAAAACTTTTATTTTGGATGCGATTAATCATTTGACAGCACTTATTCAACATTATTATTTTATTATTAATGTCAAAAGTTTATGTTTTATAATTGTGTTGTGGTTGTCATTTTTATAAGTGTTTTAGCTTGTTATTTTAGTCTATCAAGTTAAACAAATTAAAATGAGAAATTCTGCAAATAGTTTAAATAAAATGCATTTTCAAATATAATTATATATCTAATTATATATCTAAATTAGAAATAATATATATAACATATATAATTAAATTAAATCTTTTATTTCAATTACTGTTTATTTTAGTTAAGGAAAATGCATTTTAATTGTTTCATTTTAGTTTTCGTAAACTACAATAAACCCGATCTCAACTTCTCATCTTAGATCGACCTGCTCCTTCTCTATATAACATAAAAGTGCAGTTTGCACATGCAAAAAACAAAAAGACAAAATGATGATTAAAAAAAGCACATTAATGCAAAACTTGGTGGAAATAAATCATACTTAAAAAGAAAAAAAGAAAGAAAATAATGATTCTTTTAATGCATGAGCAAAAGTAAAAATGTTTGCCTTTTTCTCATTTTTCAAGCAAAAACCATTTTAACCACTTAAATACAACAATTCTGAATGTTTCAACAGACAACCATCATGAAAACTCCTTGTTATCTTAACCATCACCCGACAGTGACCCAGAAAGCGAACACACTCAACTCTCTGGCCGTTCAATATTTCTCTCCAGTATTGTGGAGGAGTTTTCCTGCAAAGTGCCTGGAAATGAAAGCAGAGGTCGTTTAATACAGAGCTGGCAAACATCCACTCTAATGATTGAGCACCTGAGAGGAGCAAAATCCCCCAACCCGGCTCCCACGTCGACCATTCAAAGCCACTAATACCAGCTTATTACTTTAAGTTAATTAAAGCCCAAGTTGGAGGGGGAGGCTATTTTAAGAAGCCATGCACGAAGACAAAAAGCATGCAAACGGGCACTGGGTTTGCTCTTTCTGCACATATTAAAAGCAACAAAAAAAACGTAATGGTACATAATGGTAAAGGTAACAGATTTAGCAGTTACATTCGCTCTGGCTTGTCAAATCTCGCGAGAGGAATATAAATCTCTCATCTCCATTCTTTCCAGCTCAAGACACATTTCCACAACGCAGTGGAAAATTATTGCCTGAACAGTCTCAGAACAACCACAGGTATGAAATAAACCACACACTTCGACTGTTTCCACATCAATATCCTCCGTTTGGAATTTTCAAAGTGTGAAAATGCCTTCAGTGTCTAGAAAAAATATCCTTGTCAAAAGGGGAAGTGTATATTTTGTTACCAATAAAATGTTCTTTCCCATCCGATTTAGACAAGTAGCACAAATGGTGCAGAATGAATAGCACTTTGGCTTATAGGATTGTTCAAATCACTAACCACAACCATGGGCAACAGCAGACGTGATGCTTTTTACTTATCAGACGGCACTTCATCAACAAATTGGTGTAGGAAATACAGCTTAAGTGAAGTCATACTGTAAATAAACTGCTGGAAAGTGAAAAGTTAAGTCTATACAGGATGCAGCCTTGCTGAAGTCGTATCATAAAACAAGACAAATAAAATAAAGATCACTGGTAGCAATGGGTATTAGTATTACGTATAAGTATTTGGGTATTAGTCGCAGCAAGAACCCCTCTTTGTAATATTAATTTTCTAAAAGTCACACTTCTTCGGCTACAGTCTTGTCAACCAAGGTTATAATGACTCTGTTCTGGAGTCAGTTTATTCGCCTGTATAAAGAGCTTAAACTGGTTTTGGGCCACATGAACTGATCTTGAAACCGGCCTTGAGAGGTGCCAGATGAGGGAAGAGCATTGTGTGCCTCTGCGTGGAGTCTCTTACCAGTCAAGCTGTTGAACAAGGCCTCCTTGTGAAAGTGTCTTTCAGAGAGAGGAGAGCAAGCAGTGAAAGACAGACAGAGAGCAAAGCCTACGCGTCGGAAAGAGACTTTCTGCCCTACGAGACTCCAGGTGTGTCCTAATCCAGCCAAAAGTATTACACTTTGCAACAAAAGTCAACAATTTGTGCACTGTGGTGAGACGGATACCATATTTTAAGGACTACTGGGAAAGAAATGTCTTAATTTAAGAATAAATCATTTAAAATCCTCTAATGTGAGTATTTGTGGAAACAAATTGTGGAATTAATTACATTTTAAATCTATTCAAAAGGAAAACAGTTAGTTTAACTTGAAACAATATTTCACAACATTGCTGTTTTTACTTGTATTACTGTATTTACTCTAAGTAAAGCCTGTGTGTCAGAAAGAGTCCTACTCCGGCCAGAAGTACTAAACTTTGCAACAAGCGTCAAAAACTTGTGTTCTTTGGCCAAACTGAAACCATCTCTTAAAGACTGGGGAGAAGAAATGTCTTCATTGAGAGAATAAATCATAAAAAAAAACATATTGGCTGACCGCTAATGTGAATATTTGTGGATACGTCTGTAGCCCTGCTTTGTGGAACAGAAAAAGAGATGCAATGCTGTACAATAGTTTGGGATCAGTTTGATATTTCTTTTTTTAATGAGACACATTAAATTGATAAAAAATGTGCCAGTTAAGACATTTATAATATAAGAATTCCTGGAAATAAAACATTTCATGGTTTCTACTAAACTATCAAGTAGAACAATGGATTTAAACATTGATGCTGATCTTCAGAAATGTTTCTTGAGCTGCACATCATCATGTTGAAATGATAGCATCGTGTGACACTATTGAATGCACCCTCACCATCCGTAAACAGAAGTGAATATCTGGAGATAATCACATAACTGCAAATGATACAACAAACCCCATGACCTTCTCTCAAATTCAACCTATACTGTAAGTCATCTTCAAACGGGGAAGCCCCCAAAACAGATGCTTAAGATGGTGAAGAATGGCTCCAGACCGTCCCACGGCATGATGGGACATGCTCTACAAAGCGTCTGATCTTTGATCTTGGCCTTAACTGGGAGGGCGCTTAATAAATCGTCTTCAGCAAGCCATCCAAAGCCAAAACAACCACACTGCTACTGTTGCCGTTTCATGCGAAACCATCCAAACCGGTTAAGACCTGTACCATCTGGTACTGACCAAGTGTGTCCGCTTGGACGGCTTTAGCAGATAACAGACAATCTCTAACTAGTTGGCACACCTCTGGAGTTACAGGCTAATCTGCTTTGATAGCTCACAGCCTCAATTGACTAATTGAATTAAGTGATACACCAGTGGCACAGTTACTGAAGACCATGTCCATCAACGTATCTCCGTGGAATATAAATATGCCACTAATGTTTCATGTGACATGCTGGTAATTGCTCTCTCTGATCAACTTCTCTGATGAGATCAAGTCTGCCATGTCTTCAATTCAATTACCAATAACATTGGAGATGTAAGTACTCCAGCTAAAGCCGTTTGCTGGGCCACTTGCCATATTGATCGCATTAAGAGAAATGTGTTCAAGTTGTTCTCACCATTAGGTACTGTGACAAAGGTGTTTGTGTCAGGTGTATACTGTATATTTCTGCCGGTGATGCCTTGAACACGCTTTAGTGTATTAAAAGGTGAACCGGTCATCAGAAAGCAGTAGTTTGAATCTACTTGATCTGGGATCAAATGTCAAATGAGGTGGTTTAGTTTAAGCTGGTTCAGTCAGTACACAAATGCTTTAAGAAACACACATGCAACTCTGGCTCAAGCAAATAGAGCAACTAGAAATGTGCGATTACTGTACATTAACCATGGTCATAAAGCCCTTCTTAAGTGCAAAAATGTTCAAAGACTGATACTAATACCTATAGCAATCAGTGATCTGTATTTTATTTGTCTTGTTTTATGATGCCAATGGCATTAATGGCTAATTAACTGAAATAAAGCTGAAATTTAATAAAAATAATAATTAGAAAAATTAAACAAATGAAAGTTTACTCTGCCAACTAAATGCAATGTGTTCAAAAAAATATGAAAAAAACCCTTAAAAATGACAAATATAAATGATTTAGAATTATTAATAAAAAAAGAAAAGCACGTAACACAATTACTAATGATTAAAATACGGTTTAAATGAATGTAAAACACAAAGTAAAGCTAATTCTAAATATAACTATAACATAAAATAGTAAAATAACACTGAATAAATTATTTTGACAAAAGGATTAACAAAAATGCAATTCCAACTAGCCAAAGCAGTTCACTCGTACACGCATATTGAACGTTTTTCTGTGATAAAGTAATGACATATAGTGTAATCCTGGAAGTGGATTATTCACTTTTTCCTTTTACTCTCTTTACATTCTAAATTAGTAAAATGTTAACACATTATAATTATTATTATTTAATGTAATTATGTTATTATATTAATATATGTAATTATATGTTATATGTATATGTTATATGTAATTATAACCAGCATTTCTTGTATTATTTATTTTAATTGGTAACTGTTTATTACATTTTTGTTTATTTCTCTTTTTTATTATTATGACAGTGCAATGGAAATGGCTTCATTTATAAGAAATAGGTTAAATAAAATTATAAACAAACAAACAACTTCTCTGCATAGGTATCATGCAAATTACAGACATCACTGAGGCCCATGTGAGAGCAGCTCAAACAGGTAGATGAAAGGTAAATCTCGTATACACATGCTCTTTGCCGGAGTGAATAGCGTGGACAGCGAGCTGCAGATACAGCCTGATTAGCAGCTGTATTATGCTGCAGCTAATCCTGGATGATCCAGGCTGCCATAGGGCTCCAGCACTGGCCAAACAGAATGACCCGGGTCAGAGGAAGAACAGTAAGCCAGCAATCTTCCTGTGGCATTATTATGTCTAGGGATGGGCGAAAGCTAACAGTGAACGCACCAGAGAAAGAATCTGTGCCACTGCATTTTAAAATTAAGCATGTTTTTCACTTTAATCAACAATAAATGAAGCTGTGCTGTGTTTTTCAATAGATGAAGCCAGAGAGCAAAATGGCTAAGATTGAATGTCCCTGATATAATTTGATGACAGTTTAGGAGACATACAATAAAAACTGACAATATATCAACACCTAATGCATTAGTGGTGGACAATATAACAGTCTTACAATGAAAGAGGGACTTCTTTTGATTTAGGCCAGCAAGTAACCACATAACAACCATGTAAAAAACCCTAGAAACCACTCAGCAACACACAAAAACACTTGCATGCACATACATTTTTAATTCATTCATTATTACTTCAATTAATTAAAAAAATAAAATAAAATAAAATTTAATTCTAAACCAAGCATATTTTTTCAGAACACAACCTTTACCCAAAAAGCCCACCAAAAATAAATGAAAAACTAGATTTTGCAACGTCGCTGATAATTTCCGAATGGCATAAATTGGAGTTTCCCTTGAATTTAGTTACTTCTCTCAGGCCATAATATTAAGCTCCACTGAGATTCCTGCTTTTCTAAAGCTTTGCATAGTGAAATATCATCCTGTACCTGGACGAACACCAAAATGTAGTCTAGATAATCAGTTAATAAGGGCTCATTAGATCATTTTCCCATTTGCACCACCTTTCTCACAGTAGCGGCCTTTAGGGAAGATTTATCCTGATCTTCACCTGAGATTGGCCTATATACACCACTTATTATCATGCTAATGATGGCTAACAGCAACCAGACCCAACAGTAATGATGATGTTGAATGTGGCAGTGAAGCACAACATCTGGGATCGCAGGAAGTCTTAAGTAGCGTCTTGGCAAGAACCTGGCGTGAATTAAGTCAGGAAATATAACTTGATGACATGATATGTCTGTTAAATACCCGTGAGAGCCCTGCTGCCAAATACTCCTCAAGCGGCTTTGACTGCGTTCCAGTGCAGATCATGTACAGTAGATGCTAAAATGCAAAGAAACTACCACCACCCAGGTAGATCTGCGAGGTAAAAGCTTCAAACCTGGTCTTGTGACTTTGCCATGCATGAACAAGACATGATTTGTATTAGCCTGAGCCCGCACACAATAGCTCCATTTACAGATCATAGAAGCAGTAACAAACATAATCTCCTTCAAAATCATTCCTTTGCTTTTAGCTCCAAAAGCCTGCTCTGATAAACTCTGAACTAAAAGAAAACTAGTCAATCAAGATGAATTACAGCGAAGACATGATATTTATAGCATATATAGTTTATATCTAGAAAAAAGGTCTGAATGAGCCATTTGCAAGGAAAAAACAAACTTTTAAACCTTAAAAGACTGAACTGCTATGAGCTCAGATGGTGTTATTCATGCTTTCGTTGAGGCCATAAGCTTGTACTTTGAGTTTTTGTTTATTAATAATTGTGTTTAACAGCAAGAAAACTGAGAATAACTGTGCCAAAAGCACACTTTAATACCCACCCGCATCCATAAGGCACACCAAATGAGGTAATTGAATAATGTAATCTCCCTAATGAATGAATCCATCATTAAGGCATTTAAAATCTAAATCCTAATACTGCTTTCTCCATTGAAAAAGCCATCTTTTCTGAATCAGGAGAGAAATATGCACAGTTACAATGCCTTTGAATTATGGTTTTGTTTCTTACAAACAGAAGTTGTTAACTGATGTGCTCTTATTCTTATGCACTGTAAAGAACCCATTGGTGAGCAAGTGATGCAATGCTATACATTACAATACATTTCTCCAAATCTGAAACAAACAAACAAACAAACATATTTACATCTTGCATGGCCTGAGAGTAAATAAATGTTAAGCAAATGTTCATTTTGGGTGAACTTTTCCTTTAACAGAGCCTTTTAAAAATCCCTATAGGAAAAATACTTCCGGAAAAGAAAGCCATTGAAAAGTGGGAAGGCAATGTTGCACCCTATAGTGGCACTTGCTTAAGCAAACACTTCTAGTTAAGAAGAAGCAGGGGCGTGCAACAGACAAAGAAAACAATAAAATGCTTAAAGGTATCAAGATAATCATGATGACGTTTGTTTGATCTTTGATCGTACAGCAGCTGTGTGTATCATCACAACATTGTCTAATGTGGGTCAGTAATATCTGCTTCAACAGTGTTTGACAGCAGAAGGTGAAGCAGTAAAGCTCATTGATGTTTGACCCTCATCGCTCACTCTAGTCCAGGTTAAGCATGACCCAGTGAGCAAAGTTAAATTGCTTTAGTTCGCTTCCGCAAGCATATGTTTGGCAAACAGTAACTGTAAAGATATTTAATGACACAACTCAGCACCCTATCGCTCTCTGAAATACTGCTATCTTATCTTTTGACATATATATGGATATATATCAGGTGCTGGAAATTATAGCTAAACATGATAAGATTGTATATAAAGCCATTAAGATCATATACATCCAATGCATGAACTAGAAGGTCATACAGCTGAAATACATGCAGGTGTTAAATATAGCTCATATGAGGTAATTATGTATAATAAAATGTCATTTAACACCACAATATGATACAAAAATGTACTGTTAAAATAAAAAAGAATGAAAAAAAACCCCTTTAATTAAGAGATTTGATGTTGACTGTTGACCCCTGTGTAAGAAGAAGAGTTAGATAGATAAATAAATAAGTAAATAAATATTTAAATTAAATAAACATTCTTCATAATAGTTTCTATTGTTGTTATAAAATTAATTAGTATATAGTGTAAATGTTTTTAGATGTTAACAACCAGGTTAAACCAAGAGTTTAATGAATTTAATTTTTTTTAATATATATATATATATACACACAGTGTTATATATACAGAATATAATGTAAATGTTTTTAGATGTCAACCACCAGGTTAAACCAAGAGTTTAATGTGTAAAAAAAATAAAAAAATATTTATGCACACACACACACACACACACACACACACACACACAGTTTATACAGAATATAGTGTAAATGTTTTCAGATGTTGACAATTTTGTGAAACCAGTGTGTGTTTATAAATAAATAACTACATCATAATTTCTCTCATATTTTTTTTTAAAACTTTTATAAATATTTCCGGGGCATGTATGGAAAACCACTTAAATACCACAAATGTGCCCCTTTAAAAAAAGCAGTACAAATACCTTGTATGTAATATAGCTTATTATATAATAGATATTCATCTAATGCATATGATTTTTTTTTTTTTACACATTTAAAGCGAACTCTCCTGTAATTTAATGAAGTACTCTGAATGAGGTGTCTGTATTGGACAGGACTGATATCCAGCATGTCCAGCTCTGGTCAGAGAGTCTGTGTGCTAGTCATTGTTCTCATGAGAAACACTGGAGCTCACGTGCATCCCAGAAAACACACTTTTAAACAGAAATAAAGCCATGAAGAACAAAACCTGCAGCCGAACAGCATCTTAAGATGTTGCGTGCAAGACACAGACATTATAATTCAAGCAGAAGGCTCAAACATATGAATGGCAGCTCTGATATATGAATAATGTATGTTGACAATAACATCTGCTGGCGCAAACGATTGCAATATGCCTACTTATGTATGTATGTATGTGTGTGTGTCTTTTACCTTTTTGAGGCACTTGACTGATGATTAAATGAAGGTGTCACTCCATCGATGCTTAAAGCTTTTTCCACCGCTTAAAAGTTGCAGGAGATATTCCCCAAAACACGTAAAGTGTTCTTAAAAGTTCTTCAGAAATCGTTTGATAAGGTTTAATATGTTAACACCAGAGCCCGTGTGTCGTCGGTGTTACTGTGTATCCAGCCAGCGGCTCTTTAAAACTTGACGTGATGTGACGGAAAGCAGGTTTGGGTCTAGTTCCATGGGTTTGTTCGCACGTTAAACCTGTCGTCTGCGTTAAACCGCGAGCTAGTTCGGAGTCCATTCAGATTCTCCTTCAGACTGAAGAGAATATCGTCATGTGTGTGAAGTTTCCCGCGGTCAGTCTGTCGGTTTCAGTCCAGTGAAGTTTGTGCGGTTCCTCACATGATTGTTTCGCGTTACAAACACGGACAGAGTGAAACACGCTGAAACATTGTAGCGCTGCTGCCGCTCAAACACACACCTCTTTCTCTCTCTCTCTCTCTCTCTCTCTCTCTCTCTCTGTGTATTGAATGGAAGAGGAAAAAAGTTTTGTTTTTTACAAATGAATTATTATTAAAAAGAATTACAATGTTTTTTTAAACACTAGTGAAATATTTGTCATTATAATACATATTATTTGTATAATATGTAAATTTTTTTGGTTTTAGAATGTTTATTATGTATTATATATTTTATAAAGAAACTTTAGTATTCATTTTATAGAGATATTTAAGATAGTGTGTGTATAAAGTATATGTAAAATTTCTTTCTGAGTGGATAATTTGATTATTTTTATACTCAGTAGCCTACATAAAAACGGCAGATAAGTTATATTTAAAAGCACTCTATTAATTTACAAACTAAATCTTAAAAACAAAAGTTAACATTAGCCACTCTTTTCTTTTGTGATCTATTTTCGTTTTATTAATTATATAATAATATAAACCCCTTGCTATGTGTACTGTGTTAAGCTGAGACTTGTTATAGCACTTGCATATAATTACTCTTTTTGTTGATTTTGATACTCTTTTCATTTTTCTTATTTGTAAGTTGTTTTGGATCAAATGTAACGTTTGTGTGTGTGTGTGTGTGTGTGTGTGTATGTATGTATATATATATATATATATATATATATATATATATATATATAGCCACATGGGGGCGCAAGTTGACAGTCAGAAACAAATTTAGTAAATGCAGTTTTATTATCAGGGTTCACTTTCTTTCTTAGAAATTGATAATGAACTGAGTGGCTTTCTAAGTGCAATCATAACCATCAGTTTTAATCAAGTTATTTATTTATAAAGTATCCTCTGTAATGTCAATAAAATCACATAAATTAAAATAAGTTAAAGATGTAAAGACAGTAAAGATGAAAATGTTGTATTGGTGCTTTATTCACATCATACACAATTGCATTTTAAAATTAAAAATGATACTTTTTTATTTCAAGAATGGATTGAAATAATGTTAATGTATTTCCTCAACAACAGAAAATAAAATCCCATCATTAATGACAGATTTGAACCCTAGTGCCATCCATCTCAAGAGCTGTAAAATATAGAACAGCATGTGGCATGTTTTGAGTATTTTTCTTTTGCCTCAGGCTTTGCTTGTTACAACAACCTGTAACTCAATACAGCATACTAATATAACAACTCAGCTGAGACCTGATTGCATTACAAATGATGGCATTAAAAACCATGATAAAGTTATATTCATTACACGAACCATCATTCTAGTTCATGAACTCCAATCACCTCCTGAGTCTATGAAAATGTAAAAAAATGAGGCTGTCAAGTCATCTTGCCGTGGGAGACATCAGCGGCGCTGCAGGAAAACCGGGTTCAAAGCTCTGTCAGATAAGCCGGCTGACAGCCCGTCCTCGCTCAGTCATCAAAGTCAGGGATGTCATCGTAGGAGTAACCGCGGTAACCCTTGAAGGCGTAATAGGCAATGCGCAGGTGGTAAAACCCAGGAAGAAAGACCAGGATTCCAATAACCAGGACTGGGATGGTGCGATCGCGGTGCTGTAAGTGACAGAAAGACAGAAATGATGACTTTAAGAGCTCGCAGGGTCAAATGTGTGCTCAAGTCATTAATAACTGTGTCATAATATGTGTAAGTCTGTCGTGCACTGATCAGTCAATAGGGTATTTTGTCTTCTCTTTTTCTACAAGAGCCCTTGAAATGTTGCCTATTTTTTAAACTTAATAATTTCAATAGATTTTTATTGCACACAGTTATGACTAATGTTGAGTTAAAATCATATAAATTCCAGCCTGACAATGCAAACTGTAAAAAAATAAAATAAATAAGTAAATAAAGAAATACATTACAATTACATTACAAGAAATACAAATACAAGTGTGTTCAAGTGGTCCTTCAAATTTAACCAGTTTCAGAGTGTTGTTGTAATGATCAGCTGGATCTACCAGCAAGACTTTGGATGGCACTCCAGTCCTCCATAAACTGTGTGTGTGTGTTCATGTCTGTTTTCATTTCTGGACTCCATTCCCCATAATGCACCTCTCTTCACAGCTGTTGCTAGTTTGGTTCAATCATTCAATCAGTGCCACCTGTATATATACCAGTCTGTTTGTTTGTCTGTCACGGATCATTGTTTATATGTATTGCCGTCATACCCTGTGTTTTCTTTCGTGTTTTCAAGTCATTTGTTGTTTATTCTGGATTTCTCGTTACCGACCTTTGCTCTACCTGGATTTATGACGTTGTGTCGCCCCTCGGACTACGGATTTATTGTTAAACTGACCCACGCTTCCCTTAAGAACATGCTTCTGTATCTGCCTACGTTGAACCTGTCTCATTAAATACTGTTGCACTTGAATCCGAAACTACTCCTCGTTCCTGATCATCGTTACAGTTGTTGCATTAGAGTTTTTCAAATAGATTCGCACCAATTAAATAATAAAAATGAAATAATAATAAAAATTCCAACCTGGCTGTTTAATAATTTTTATTTTTTTTGCATTTAGATAACAAATGCATTGATTTTATTTTCAGTGACTAAATTTAGATTTATTTTCACTACAAAATTACTGTAAAATACTGTATATATCAGGGTTATTTGCTAATACTGTATAACAGTGGCCCAGTTTAAAATGTTTTTCATTTTATAATCTCATTGTCTGCTCAGATATATATACATAGGCTTTAGATATAATTCAGAGTATTGGTATTTTGAATGTCAAATTAAACATCACAAATTCCAACCTGAATATCCAGCCGCCAAGATTGGAGGTTAAAGCTGTCTTCTTTTGAGGAACATTATACTGCAGCGTGAATATCGCAGGACAATAATAAATACTGGAAGGCTGAATGATAATGTTTGCTTGGATTAGGTCTCCATTAGCTGGACTAAGTGAAGAAATAGGACAGGCTGCAGACGGAGGGGTTTCTGACGAGCACCGTTACTCAATCTAAACATCTTGCTAAAGGATTAACCTCCACATTAGGTGTACAGCACCGTAATCTCAACACATTCTGCCACTTACTAAAACACTTTCTGAACACAGGGTGATACTGGCTGAATACGACTAATGCCTTTAGACTAGAGGAACTGTGCTTCTCACATTAACTGATTAAATTCATTAAGGCTTTTCAGATTACTAGATAAAGATTTTTTCTAATGATTTTGAATTAATACATTTTACATTAGAACAATATAGTAACTATATATTCATTTTAGAAATTTCCACAACATTTTTAGGCCTATATAAAGCTGAAACAAATAACTTAATCAAAAATGTATCTAGTTGATGTTCTAAAATTACCAGTGTTATATTAATATCATACCATTATAAATTAGATTTATATCTTAAATTAGGTTATTTTTTTTACCCTTCTTTTTTCTAATTTCTTTTTTTTTTTTTACATAGTAAACATTTTTTAAGTTGTAGTTTATACATATTTAAATAAAAAGTTTACTTTATTTCAAGTAACTGTTTTTTTAATGGATTTAAGTTTTAATGAGCTGTAATAACCCTGAAAATAGTTTCAATTTAATTTAAAACTATTCTATAACATATTATAAAAAACATATAAAATATAATATAAAATATTTTAATAAAAAAGGAAAAAAATTTTAAACAGCTTAGATTAAAATTTAAGTAGAAATATGAAAGCTAATTAAACAAACTAATATATACTATAACAGTGGTATATAAATAATACTATAATAACGCTGTCTTGCATAGAAAACTAAAATTAAATTAATAAATTAAGCTGTTGAAAATATTTTGGTTTATTTTTCTCTGTTGTGCCTTTAACCTTCTTTAAAGCAAACAACTGCAGTTGATGGTTTGACAGAATGCGGAAAGAACTGCTTTACATTCAAGAAATGCATTTAGGCTGCGAATAGCCCTGACGACTATGAGGCTTTTAGGATTACGCAAATTGAAAACATAAAACAACAGACCAGTGAAATCAAACTAATGCACACTAACAAATGCACGGGGAACGTGTCTAGAAATCTGAATGCAAAGCTATTAATGGCACAATCTGTAAAGGAAAAACATGAAAGCAATGCATGGAGCTGTAATAATGGGCAACGGCACTCACATCATTAACTTCAAAGTATCCTGCTAACAGGAGGGATCCGATGACGATCAGAATAGAGCCGATGAGGAAGAGAACGGTTGCCAGGGCGATCGCTTTATAAGGGACTTTAGGTGGACTTTTCTTAAACTGAGAAGAGAGAGAACATAAATATAAATATAAAATATAAATTTTAAATTAGATTAGATTAGACTTCTACCTACCACCATTAGAATTTGAAACAGAACTTTTAGATTGTGTTCAAGAGTTGTTCTTGTTGTTATTATTAACATGAAATGAATATTTAAATACACAAAAATAATATATGTTTAAAATACATACACACATTTATGGGTCAAAGACAAAAAAGGGTTTAACCAAAAAAATAATAAGTGTAATATTGCTTTAAATTATTGTTGTTTCCTCCCCAAAAATTTTAGTTTTCCGTTTAAATTAATTACAATTTGGTTTTGTTTTTCTGATTTACTAAATTTTCACTAAAATATCATTCACTGTAACAATCTTGTCAGGCATATTTACAACAAAAATCTATTTATGACACATTAAAAGATGAATTACTTTCACTCATTTTTTAAATTTGCCACTCTCCATTAAGAGTTTTTCCTAATTTAACACGCAATAAACCTTAATATGCATCCTTATTCTTTAATATATTTTAATATGTTCAAGTCATAATAAGCATGCTGTTTGAATTTTCAAATAAATATTGTGTTACACTGAATGAAAATGTAACATTTCAACCAAATTTGGACATTTTATTTTTCAAAAACTTATTTGAAACCATAAAAATAGACACTTTACTTACATTTAAAGTGCCATCTATGGACAAAAAATCGCTTTTGTGAATTTCATTTCATGCGAACATCTTAAATACATACATAAATAAATACATACATATAACGTAGACAAATAAACAAAGAGACAAATATATATTTATATTAATTGATCTTTGGAAATAGCAAATATGAATTTCAATTCATTAACAGCACCTTCTTCTCTCACCTGGAGATCTATGTATCCATCATCATCACTGGCAAGTTTGGAGTATCTGACTCCACTGTTTATAGTGTTTCGAGCTGGCATCTTCTCTTGAGTTTATTCACTCTGATTCAAAAGCACATACATTTAATACTGCATTATTAACACAGACGAATCAAAACAATCATGAATACACATTAGATCTTTGTGTTTTTTAATATTTACCAACTAAAATAGGTCAATCATTTAATATTGCAATGCAGTACTGCATGTAGAAAAATATACTGAAATGTCTAATTGTCTAAAATAAACACGTTTAACTGGTTTTGCTTGCTAAATTACCTTGAACGTGATATTTCAGTCTGATGACGATTTTCCTAAAGTACAAATCACAATGAAAATTATTTTTGTTTCCGTTTTAAACGCATTTAAGTCGTTTTCAGCTAGTATTAAATAAAAACGTCATTATACGTCTTCTTATGACAGCCGCACATGAGATTATGTTTATAAACGTAAAGCTTCCGGATATAACAAGCACGCACGCGCCCTCTTCTGGCACCTTCCGGGTTCACGTCAAATTTGCGCATGCGCTTTGAATAGTTCACGATACACAACCACACGAGGGAGCTCTATCATAGAAAAAAAACATGAACATGGTAAGTGAGTTTTATAAAATATAAATAGTGGCTTTAAATAAAGATTACTTTGTGGGACTACACAAATAAAATCTGGAAATGATGATTACGTGAAGACGCAAAAAGAAACGTAGCGTCTAGATGTAAGTGATAGCATAGCCTATATCACTCAAAAACAATATTTCAAATTAATTCAAGATAAAAATGAACATGTACATGAAACTAACATGTAGCCTAAGGTCACTTATATTTCATAAACATTTAATATTTATCTAGTTGTATTTTACATGAATATAGCAAGTTGTTTACAACTAGTCATTTAATTTAGTAAAAATACTGACAGGAAAAAAAACAAAAAACAATTGATGTTTTGCTACATCAGTAGCTACATGATGTGGGACTAGGTGTGATTTTTCTAAGAAAGAAACTTTCTAAAAGAGTTGATTTAACTCTTGAAACTATTCTACAAGGTCACAGTTTTCATATACATAGAAATGAATATGTCTTTGAAAACCTGTCTCTGTTCTGAATGCTGTCAAATCACTATAGAAACACTCATCACTGCATTTCATCACTGAATGATCATCAGGCTGGTTTGCTTGAAAGAAATGATACAACAACAGCAGATGCTGTTCCCCTGGATGTTTCCTGAATGTTTGCTCATCTGTGTTGAAGGTTAAAAAGTGACATTGATTGGAAAGCAGAGTAATGACTCATGTTGAGGTCAGTTTGAACACCCAACATAATCTCGTGACGTACAGCCCGCAGTAAACAACTGAAAATAGTGTCCACCCTCCATAGCTCAGCTAATTAGCAATTTTGAAATAATTAGATCCCTTATGAACATAAAGATCCAGCGGCATGTTTATTGCTGGGAGACTATTTTGACAAAGCAACGGTTACCGTTCAATCTGATTTATTTATTTATTTTTTGGTCTTCTAGAACAGGGGTTCTTCAAGAAAAATGTACAGATAAATCATAAAAATGAGATTTAACTGAAAAAAAAAAAAAAAGTCAGTGATGAAAATGTATTTAAATAAATAATACAGTAATACAGTGCAGTACTATGAGAGTAGAAAAATATATATTTTATTACAAAAAAATTCTAAATGCATATAATATGTAATTATGAATGCATGAAAGATATGTTTAGAGAAAAAATGTGTGAAAATGTAAAAGTAAATAATATTAAAAATAAGATTAAATAAATAAATAATGTAATAAAATAAAAAATAATCAAAAACTGTACATAATTATCTGCAACAAACTAATAGTGCATAGTTATGAATACAAATAGAAAGGTTTAGAGAAAAAAATGTAAATGTACAAATAAATAATTAACAAAAATAATAATAAAATAAAACCTGTAACAAACGTATGTTAATTAAATAAAATATGTTTATGAGATTAAATTAAAGATGAGTAACTGTTATAAAACAGTTTTTTTGCAACTCTGTTCATTACTATATCCAAAAAGAATAATAAATGTGCAAAAAATGTAATCATTGCATGGTTGCGATTGCAAAAAGATTAGTGGGCTGCGAGTCTGTTCATTATTTTATCAAAAATAATTATAAATGCATGTTATGTTTTGTTGTTAACTTAAAAAGGTGTTCATTAAATAAAACCCGGTAGTAATTGCTTGGTAGAATCTAGTCACATTATGAACAGGTCATCACAAACAGCACTGAATGAAATTCAGCTTCACTCGCAACAAGCATAAACTTGGTATGTGTCGACCACAGTGTGTTCTGTGCTGTGAATTATTGGCTGCCAAGAGCACGAAACCACCAGAATTGAATTTTAACATTGTAGTACCCAGTTGATATAAAAACCGGGCTCTGAAGCAAAACCATTCTAGACAGTGAGGGATAAAGGCTGATCCGACACGTTTACAGCCTCTGTTCACTTGTTTTGCTCTCTTTTAGATGGATTAAGCGGATTGATTTCAGGACAGAGATGTACAGCTACTCTTAGATAGACCATTTCATAACACACAACATCAGCCATGAGTTTGGTAATGGCCCCACTCAGCATTAATTTCGCCATCAAGCCTCCGGCTTCACCTCACCATCACCCTGAAACGCTCCACTGCACCATCAAACAGCAGAAGGGTAAAAAAGGTTCACTTTCACAACACGAGTCAATATATGGATCGCCATGTGGATGGTGGTCTTGTTTAAAGTCTGGGAGACGGGGATCGATTCAGACGCTGGACCACTGATCCATCACATCTTTCACTGCGGGCGCTGTCTGAGGTCTGGGCTTTGCTGTCAAGTCTATTGTCTTGACCACGTTTTACGGACCAGCGAGTATTTGCTTAACGTTTGGAGTCGGTGTTGTGTTGAATTAACATTGATCAGACCAAGCCTCCAAGCTAGGAATGGAATCCAAAGCACTAGAGTAATTAAACCTAATTATGAAACGGCTATTTTTGGGCCTGTGTTCCAGTCGTGTTAAAATACACATATAAAATAGTGAGAAGAACTCACTATATGACAAAGAAATGGCAAAAAACAAGTAAATAGGAATTATGTAACATTTTGATGTAGAAAGACTAAAATAGTATTTTCTTGTAAAGCGTATTCTCATTATAAAAGCTCTTAGAATTCTAAGGAAAAAAAAATATATATACACAAGTAAGAAGTGCAAGATATAAAAAATTGTAAAATGCAGTTGCATGAAAAAATGTATTATTATAGATTAAAAAATATTTTTAAATCAGTGCTAAAACAAACAAACAAATAAATGAACAAACGTTTTTAAAATCAGTAAGGCACTAATAATCTTAATTGTTGCTGATTAATCAGATCCAAAAATGTTTTTGTGTACTGTGTATATTTATTATGTATATCATAAATGCACACACATGCATGCACTGTATACATATTTAAGATATGTTTATATATTAAATATATTTATACATTATATAAATTCTATGAGTATAAATATATACATGTGAATATATAAAAAAAAAATGCCGTATATGTGTATTCATGATAAATGTACACAACATACTCACACATATATTATGTAAACAAAAACCTTTAATTTGGATTTGATTAATCACTAATATTTGTGCATGCTTATATATATTGCCATTTGGTGATGATAACATCAGTATAACAGGCTCTAATACCTTATTGCTTAAATATGCAATTTTCATGCATAAAATCATGGCGGTTAACAGAGGTCAGAGAAAAGATGTGGTTTTACTGCACTCTCCTGCTTTAAGCCCTCATGATTACAGCTCCTGTGATAAGCATCGTTTAATTATCTAAAGGGTCGATTGAAAGCACAGGGCTGACAAAATGATTCCTCTCTGCTGCTCACGTCAGCTATGATGGACATCGCTGATGCCTCATTCACATGGTGTGTGTGTGTGTGAATTCCTGTGTAGACTGTCTGCTGTAAAAGTGATATTTCACTAGTTTTTGCCTCTTGGTAACAGTGTTATTTCAGTATTTTTCATATTAGTTTTTAATAATATTTTTAATTATTTACATTTAAATTTTAGTTAATAATTAGCAAGAATTGTATGTGTTATTATTACTATAACTATTATTATTATTATTTAGACACTACGTTTAATTTATTTTTGTTTAAGTTTGGATTTTACATCCAGTTTTTCACACTTGCAATTCAAAAATTTCAATAATTTCAGTTTTTGATATTTTAGGTGTAAGCCTCACAAGGTTTTGATCAAAATAACAAAAAGTAATTTTATATCACACTTTGTCATCTTTTAGTAAAATTTTTTACACAATGCTTATTTTACATCAAGATAATTATTTTAATGGCGTTTAAGCACATTTAACCACACAGATTTTCATTGCTGTTATATGACATTTATTTCTCATTGGCAGTAGTGATTTTCATTAGTTTTATTGTGTTTTAATTAATATAGTAGTATAGTATAGTAACAATATAACAACAAGATTTAAATAATATATAATAATTATTTTTCTTTATTTATGTGTTTGCATTAATGAGATTTAAGATCAGCAAATAAATCATTTTTTTTAGATATAATTTTTGTTGTATTCGTATGTTATATTGCAATCAAAGTAATGTGCATTGTAGAACGAGTTGGAAATATGTCAAATTTTGTGACATTTATGTTGTGTGTGTTTTATGCAGCTAAAATAATGGTATTCATTCTTGTTTTTTATTGATACAGTATATATATGTATATTGATATAAAATATATATATGTCACGCCCCTGCACTGTTTGTTGTTGGTTTTCCCCATGTGCTCAGTGTGACCCAGTTTCTGTTAATTGTCTATT
>JAUCMU010000143.1:2412092-2423782 GCA_032275025.1 Enteromius treurensis
TGGGCATTTTTTCCCCTTACCTAAGCTACACACCTTCTATGTACATATCAGAGAACAATTTAAAATATTCTCTCAATTGATTCGATGGCACCTTTTAATAAAAAATAGCACTGACCCCAAACGTTTAAACAGTATAGGAAATGTAAATATAAATGCTTTTTTTTTCTTGTTGACTTTAATGCTGGTTATTTTCTCATTTATAAATGAATGTCCAATCAAGGGAATAAATTGGTTCACCAAACAGTTCCTTTGTTGTAGCTTATAAATAAAAATTCATGATCATGTTTTAAAGAACATGTTGTTTAATATGTTTGTTTTGAAGTGCAATACTTTGATAATTTCTAAAATACAAATACTTTATATTAAGTCAAGCTCTGAATCTGTGCATGTGCAGATTTTGGTATTAATAAAGAACCTTTCACTGCACAAAAGATTCTCTAGATGGTTGATTTTAGAAATGCTCACCGAAAATGTCTTTAAGGAACCCAAAATGCTTCTTCTATATTTGGAAAGCTTCATTTCTGAGAGCATGTGTCAGCAGCAGCCTAACAGCTCGTGTTTTCTAAAGCACAGTTGCTGGTTGAGTGAAGCAGGAGTCATTTTGTGTCCTAACACCTCCGTAGTGTCCAGCCAGCAGCGAGAGTCACCTCTGTGCCTCATTAAGCTGGAAATCAGATCAATATTCCTACTAATGTCGGAAACGTGAGAGCGTCTGAGTAGGAGTGTTAAGCATTCGTGCATTTCTCCTCTCAAAGTTAATTGACAGAGTCACAAACGTTCGGTAGGCTTTCATTAGAAGTAATTAGTGTCAATCCAGAGAAAATAATAGCAGGGTAATGAAAAAGATCATCCTTTTTTCAGTTGAAAATGAAGCATGTGTAGGGTTTATGATCAAGTGTTT
Organism: Enteromius treurensis; assembly: GCA_032275025.1. NCBI lineage: Eukaryota > Metazoa > Chordata > Actinopteri > Cypriniformes > Cyprinidae > Enteromius > Enteromius treurensis. Next base: position 2,412,994 of record JAUCMU010000143.1, read on the forward strand.
TTCTGTATGTGTGCAGACTCGCTGTCACGGCCTTGCACAGTTGAATTTATTCTGACATCATTATAAACAGAGAAGCAACAGACGGCAAAAAAGATTAATTTTCCTGTCTGTCTGATTCTGCTGATGCCGTTTGGCAGAACATTGGTTAAGGTAGAAAAATGACAGAACAGAACAGAAGATTTTAATTTCTAAAGGTCAGGAAGCCAAAAAATTTCACAAATGAGACAAACCATACATCTTTGTCGAGGAATGGGTGGGGGGTACGTTTTTCACAACTGTGAGGTACAAAAAAAAAATCTGTTGCTGTTTCGCTTGGTTCAGAAACGGCCAGAGTCTCACAGGACACGATCTCGTTAAAACCCCTGTGAAAGGTCGTTTTCTGCATCTGTGGTTTCTCTTTTGCTCAGAAACAATCAGAAACTTGGGTTTTACATGTTCTGTAGAAAATACGAGTGCTTCACAGTGCATTACTGTATGCTGCTTTGTGGTTGCTAAGGTGCTTCGGTTTGGTTACTAGGGTATTTCATATGATTGCTAGGCTATTTTGGGTTATTTTACTCTCTCTGCAAATGAAAATAATGTGCACAAGCTGTTTGTGCCATAATATTTGTATGTTAGTTAGGGTTAGGGTTAGTATAGCATACATGTAGTACCCCTGTTTGCATTTTATTTTCTATATGTGCGTCCGTTTGTCATGTTTTCAGAATAATCTGTGATATGGCACATTATCTATCAAGTTCTCAAGGTGCCGTTAATGTTATTTTAGTGTTTTTGTTTAAATGCCTGAAATAAGATCTGTGGTGAACACAAGCTCAAGATATTTTCATGGTTAATTCTACAAAATAACATATATTAATAATACCCTGCTTGTTGTTTGCTCATTAGTCTTGAAGAATTGAAAGTGAAGATTACCATGATAACAAAAAATGTTTAAAAATAATAAACTTGTCAGAGCGTATTTTCTGCAGTAATTGAAATACGTTTTTTTTTTTGTAAAGGAACAATAAAAAAAAAACATTTTTGCCACTCCGCCCCTGCTGATGATATGCTATTTGTGTTTCCTTCACGCCAAAAAGTATTCTCTTAGCGGCGCAAAACAGAAGTTGATCCACTGATGTCACATGGACTGTTCTACCAATGTTTTCACTACGTTTTTCTGGATCTAGGATCTTTTCAGTTGTGTTGCTGTCTATGGAGGGTCAGATGTCTTTTTTCATCAAAAATATCTCAATTTGTTTTCTGAAGAAGAATGAAGGTCTTCTGGGTTGGGATTGACATGAGGGCAAGTAATTAATGACTGAATTTCCAGTTTTGGGTGAACTGACCTGTTAAGGTTACTGTACCTTTAAGACTTACTTCTATGTGAAAAGAACCTCTGTTATTCTTGTATCGATGTAATTCATACTTCTGTTTTTCTGATGGGCCAAGTGGTTAAATATATTAAAATGGGTTAATATGTAAACGTGGGCAATCATATGTTAATGAGCTCTTTATTTACAACTTTAAGTTTTGCATGTAAGACTATGCCTAATCACTAACCTGATTAATTTAGACTGCTTTTTCAATCAAATTTTTGTCTTAGAATTGATGGAATGTATCATTTTAATACCTATTTCATGGACAAATGAGAAAATTTTAGTTGAACATTTTTTTGTTGTCCCCTGTGATTTTGTATTTGACACGGTGCATAAATCACTTCAGGAGAAAAATATTAATAAAAGCACTTGTTTTGTTGAGGATCCCTCATGGAGAGAAATCCATTAGCAGGCATTTTATCTGAGAAATATGAATTAATGAATCTATATATCATTATCCACTGGAACTGGCTTATAATTTTATGCCAAACGATTGCACACTTCATTATAATGCATGAGCGGTGGTTTAAAAGTTGCTTGTCTGATAAATGAATCCACTTCACTGATTGAGCTCCACTTTCTCTGTCTCTTTTCAGGGTTCGTCAGTCTTCAAACCAAACCAGCATGGCTGCTTTACGACCAGATCTCTCCTGATTGAAGCCGTTCTCCTAAAAACCGTGTGACTGCTCTTCAGCCAAAAATATCTCCTCAGCGTATGCCAAAGTGCTTTTAGCTTTGTCCTTGTTATCTGCTTTGCAACCTCAGTGGCATCAGCAAACCCCATGCAGACTTTGAATGCGAACCCGAGTCTGGGGTGACCGTCAGCACCATGTGGACGGTTTCCAAACCCTGCAGATGGGAAGCTCTTGTTTTACAAAGTGTGCCAAAACATCAGCAGTGCTTTATGAATGTGCAAAGAAAGATGGAGAACGGTTTTACACCTTTGCATATCTAAAAAGGATCGCTCATGCATCAAACCTAATGCCTGGAAACTACAGACAAACCTCTTTTGTACCTTAATAGATCACACAGTTTGCAACAACGACGCTCGTGTCTTTCTCATTGTTCTGTATGATGTTGCAGCTGCACATGGTTATGAAATTGTCAAAACAACCCTTGAATTTATGACTTTATGACAAAAGAATCTGACGTTCTCCGCAGCATAATATGTTTAGTTCCTCGTGTTTATTCCTTCACCCACAGCTATTTTCCATGAACATACATCATTAAAAGCTCATCTAGGAGAAATGAGGAATGAGACACAACAGAACAGGTTAAATTTCATCACGTTCCCTCATTGGAATGCTGGAAATGCCCCACTGTTCTTGTACCAGGGCCAACGCGGTAGTGCTGTTTTCAGTGTTTTCTTGGAGACAATCCAATATTAAGGTGCCAATTGAACTGACTTTATTAAATGCCTGGACATCTTGAACAGATGATTCTCCTCAAAGACAACATGACCCCGGAGTCGTTCCCCGAAAACTGTAGCAACTGCAGCCAGGTTCTCGTCCCGGAGCTGAACGTCAGGAAGGCTGTCGTTCTGGGAATGGTGTTGGCGATCTTCATCATCTTTGGCGTTCTGGGCAACATCCTGGTCATCCTCTCGGTGGCTTGCCATCGGAATCTACGCACAGTTACGCATTACTTCATTGTGAACTTGGCGGTTGCGGACCTTTTGCTGAGCTCTACGGTTCTTCCATTTTCCACTGTCTTTGAAATGTTGGGTCGATGGATTTTCGGACGGCTGTTTTGTGACGTTTGGGCGGCAATGGATGTCTTGTGCTGTACCGCGTCAATCATGAGCTTATGTGTTATTTCAGTGGACCGATATATCGGCGTTAGTTATCCTCTGCAATACCCCTCCATCATGACAGAGCGACGGGCATTGCTTGCACTCGTTGTTTTGTGGGCTCTGTCTGTTACCATCTCAATCGGACCGCTTTTTGGATGGAAAGAACCAGCGCCGGAGGACGAATCCATATGCAAAATTACGGAAGAACCTGGCTACGCCATTTTCTCCGCTTTAGGGTCCTTCTACCTCCCTCTAGTGGTGATTCTGTCGATGTATTGCCGCGTGTATGTGGTTGCGAGGAGGGAGACCCGAGGACTGATTAGCGGGCAGAAAACGGAAAAGTCTGATCACGCCACAGAGGCTGTAACTTTGCGGATACACCGTGGGAACACGACGGTGTCCGAGGATGAGGCATTGCGCAACCGGACACACTTTGCATTGCGTCTGCTCAAGTTCTCCCGAGAGAAGAAGGCCGCTAAGACCCTGGGCATCGTGGTTGGATGCTTCATCCTTTGTTGGCTTCCGTTTTTCCTGGTTCTTCCGATCGGTAAGTGTCTCACTTTTTACATTTGAAAAAACTTGTCTTTTTTTGTCATGAAAATTCATTGTCTTACGCAAGACACATTTATATAAATAAGTGAGTCTGCATTGATAGCCTTCTGGGCAGTGTGCTGCAGTGACAGTGTTATCCCGATTTAAATCCTGACCTTTCCCGATCCCACTTTCTACTTCAAATAACTACTATGTGCAACATTTGAGCTCCTTTAAAAGTGTCCCTGTTCTGGATTTGTTATGCTGTGTTTAACACAGCTCTAAGTGAATGAAAACCTCCTGCAAAGTTTTAAATCTCAACCATGTGTAGCATGTATAAAGTTATTGTCTCTGAAAAGAAAGAGTCCACTCTGAGTTGTTTTTCAAATGAATCTCAAGCATGTTGAAGTTTACATGAAACATCACTCAATTGTCTATTTTGCGTTGGTCTGAATGAAAATGCAAATTCATTCTTTGCCTCTAGATACTGCTTTTGGAGTGCTAAAATAGCAGTTTCCTCAATAATGTTGTATATAAGCAGCCCTGTGCTTACAAACACTGCTGTATCAGGCATTACAGACATGAAGAGATGAAAATGAGATTAATCGGACCAATCACTGTAGATTTGCTAAGAAGGGTTTTGGAAAAATGTAACATTGATTAAATCATTTGGTAGTCGTTGATCAAATGATGTAAGAAATTGCATATTTTAAGACAATGAAAGTGTTTTTTGACCTTGCATGCATGTCAACCTGTTGTTAGGGATCAAAATATGAACATTTCATTACCCATAATAGAGCACTTTAAAATTTGTCTTTAGTTTTCCACTGCTTTTTGTGTTTTTTAAAGGCATCATATGACGCAAATTCATGTTTTCCTTTGTCTTTGGAGCAGAAGTGTGTTTAGGCGCCACACAACCCACACAATTGCAAAAATAGTTTTAAAATAAAAAAATCTAAAACAAAGAGGGACAGTATTTATTTAATATAAGAAAGTCAATATTTTACTTTTCTTAAATAAAAACTGAGATGCTAGTGCACATGGTGTGCTAGGAAAATCTCTCTCTCTCTCTCTCTCGCTTTGAAGGGCCTTTTTTATTTTAAAATTGTGCTTTATGTGCTTTTTTCTGTTTGCTTGGAGGCATTTGTAAACTACAGTAGTAAAATAACTTTTTTTTACATTATTTATTTTTGCACCAAATTATAGAGAGCAGTATGTTAAACTGTATCGATAAGCAGTACCATATTGGTATCGATAATATGTAAATGATAGCCTACCTAATTGATTGCAAAATCCACAGAGGGGCCCCCCCAGGCCCACTTGCTAAGAGCCCCCAAAACACTTAACACGCCCCTGCTTCGGAGTATTATAAACTGCGCATAGATAAGATCCAGAAAGATTAAAGTCTTACACCCAAAGTGATATTCTTTCTAAAAGTTAAGACTTATTCATGCTTTCCCCATGACAAGAATTATTTTCAATTACTTATTTTTAATTTGTTTAGCTTTTTATTTAATTATTTTTGTGCATAACAATACAAAGTGAAAATAACAATTAAGTAGAACCATGATTTTTCTGATGGAATTTTTCTTTAGTTTTTTTGAATATTTGTCAACATATTACTTACTTACTATATGTTGCAAATGAACCCTATGAGCCATTCATCAGCATTGAGTTTTTTCCCCCCTTTTTACAATGTGTTGGAATTATTTTATTTTTAAGCCAAAATGGTGTCATGTCTGATTGTATTGATGATTTTGCAAGTGTAAACTTGGCAAAGTAAAGCACATGTCGACCTTTCCCCATTCAGATCAATAGAAATTATACTGAGTATTGAGTAAGTGAACCAGCTTACCTCAAAAAGGACTTTAACAGTGGTCAATGTACAAATCCAGCATAACCTCTACCTCAATATCCAAAATATCAAAAAGACTGAACAGAGCATGTCTGACTAAGAGACTGAAAATCATTTAAAGAGAAAGAGTTGTAGTTAAGTTTAAGATCAGATGCTCTTTGCATTACCTGAAATATCTGGTCTGTATGTGTGGTTTTCATGCCGTCCAGATCAACAGACGTGCACAGGGACTATTTTTTTGTTTCCTGTCTGAAAGTCAAATGCGCAGAGATTTTTCCAAACGATAGAAGATGGGAAAATAATAACCTCAAGTGTGTAAATGCTGCCATGTGGAGAATCGAGAAGATTGGTGTAATATCCGAGTCCACACAGGCCCCGGCTGTTAGTGCTTTAGCGATTTTAGCATGTAAACGGGTCGAAAGATTCAACTCGCTTGTGGCTCTGCAAATCTTGTAGTGCAGCAGAAGTGTTTGTTGTGCCAGTGCTTTAAAGGATGTTTGTTTAAACCTTCATTTAGAGCGTTTTCTCAGACAACAGGGTCATGGGTGTTTACGCAGTATGTTTGGCTTCAGAAATGAGTTTCACAGAGAGTCAGAACGATCTGTAATTCCCTTAATGCACAGCAGAGCTTCTCAGGTTCCCCAGATATGAATTTAAGCTGTTCATATATTTCCCACCCCTGCAATAGACCTTTCGGTTCAAGGTCGGTCAGAGTTAAACCACATAATAGAGTCTATTCTGTCTCAAAAAACAGAGAAAGAATCCAGTAACTGGTATTATTGGAAAGCCAATGCAAACAAATAGCACAGTCTTATGCATCTGTGGTAAACATGTCATGAAAATGATTCCAAATCTGCATTGAGATTTGTTAGAAACTCGATTTGCACGATATTGAATCGCTTGCTAATTAACCGGCGTTGAATTGCATATAATAGAGTGTTTAATAAAGCTCGGGGGATTCAATGACCTTATAAGTATGACTCAGTTTGAGACAAAACACAGCTCACACTCACTCTGCGTTTAATAACAGTGAAATCTAAAACACCACCTTCAATAGGAAAGTTGCTCGTTTAATGTTACGCCGGTCGATGCAAATCTATTTTTGCATGTATGACATCTCGCTGTAAAGCTGAGAGGCTTATAATGAAGCTATAAATGCGTTTAGTTTGTGATAATTAAAAACAACAGGTTAATTGTTTTCCCAGTAAAGTAATTACAAGCTATTTTCATCACTGCATGGACGACTGGAGCCGAAAGATTTCATATAGATGATGTGTGGTATAATATCGAGGGGATTTTGCTGACAAATGTGGGTATTAGGATGAAGAATTTGCCCTTCGGACAGACATTCTTCCTTTTAAATCTTCCCTCGGTGCTGCCAGTACAGTAGGAGCAGTGAAGGGAGAATCACTTTAATGCTTGGTTGACTCTTAGGAACAGCCAGTGCATTAAAGTATCATAATCAGTATTATAATACTGCATGAACACAATGACCTAATGAAAGACACACAGAACAAACCCCTATGCAGCCAAGGAAGCCAAAGAAAACAGTTCTTCAGGGACGATTCTCACAAAACATTGCTATAGTAAACAGATTACCATATAATTATTTTGTTAGGGATCGTTTTGAAGGTTTCATTTAGGAAAGTCAGTAAGCAACCAATAACAAGAAAATCCTAGCAACATGGCTTTTTTTTTAAGGATGAATATTCCCATTTTATTCTGTAAATTTTTAATTATGTTCCTCACAATATATATAGGTACCATGTTGGTTAATTATGTTACAAATGTAATCACGTCCTCTATTTTTCATCTTTAAAACAGTGTTAGCTTAATAACCATTTTAAATGCAATCTTTAGCTAAATAAAATACATATATATTAAAACAAATTAAAATCCAAATAAGTATTTTTTATTTAATTCACATTATTACGTTTTGGTGATTAAAATTAACTTGTTGCATTTAAAGCATTATTTACATTCATTAAATTAGGTTTCATTTGAAATTATTGTGACAAAAAAGTGTACATTTTTACATAAATGTTTTTAATAAACTAATAAGTTTCACAATAAATAACAAAGAAATGGCTATTAACACATACAGTAGTAAAAACAAAATTTTCATGTAAAATGTCTTTTAAAATGTATTTTTACAGTGTAAAAACTGCAGTTAAATTAAATTTAATTGAATAAATAAATAAATACTATGAAATACTGAAAAAAAAGTGGTAGAAAAATAATCTTCCCCCAGAAATGTCAAAATTGTACAATAAATTACAAAAAATGGCAAGTATAGAAATAAACATGGCATTCTGAAATAGAAATAGTATTTTCTTGTAAAATTCTCATTCAAATCTGGTAAAAGGTTATTAGTGTAAATCCATTTCAATAAATAAATTAATATTCTGTAGCACTGAAAGTTTAACAACATTTTTCACCTAGTAATTGCTAAATAAATGATAAAGAAGTATCATAAAAAAACATGATGCATTCACTGAAAAAAAATAAAAGTCTTTTTTTAAGGAGACGTACATTTGTGATTTACGTTAGGAACATTGACTGCATCTACGGTAGTCCAGCAGAAATTGTTCTTACTGTATATTTAGTGAAGTTAGTGTTTGTAAGTGTTAGTTTGGTAAAGCAGGAGCTGTTCAGGAGGTTTGTTACCTATTTCCAGGCAAACCTGCGTCAGACAGGCATGTACTGCATGACTGAACCACTGCCTGCATTTGAGGGAGAACATAGTCGTACCGTGACGTAAGCACGAGCCCTCGGCGAATCTTTAACACAGAATTCATGTCTGAAATTCTCACATGGCATAAACTCTCTCTTTTCTCTGATCATTTACTCAGACAAGGAACCATGGGAAATGAGGCAGGAGGTACCAGACCACTCAGGCTGAAACAAATGAAATTGAAAACGAGCTCAGTCATCCTGTATTTTTGGAAGCTTTTGCAGACTGTATGCGTAAATAGAGTAAAATGCAGTAGGGATCCGCGAGGCTTTAATAAATAATGGGCATCAGTATCTGCTGTGGTTAATATTACATTAGAGCTAATATTAAGAGCAGCGGGCTTGGCATTAAGGAAAGCTCAGACAAATGTTTTCAGTTTTCGAGAGCAGTCCTTCGGACTTACGCTGATATAATGAACATTATTTAATAGATTTAACTTCAGGAATACCAAAGTTGTGCATTTTTTAAAATAACACAATTATTTTTGAATACTTGTTATAGGAATATTATCCCTTTTTTCAGTTTATTAAAATGCTTATTTTATTTGAAACTTTATTTTATGCTTTGACAACCAGGGTTATTATCATTAACTAAAACTAAAACCATAAACCTTTTTTTATTTATTTATTTATTTATTTATTTATTTTATTTATTTATTTATTTACATTTATACAGATTTTTTATTATATATTTAATATTTCATTTTTGTTATTTTTGAGGGTGTTAGATCATAAACTCAGATCTTTGTAACTGGTGCAAATAGACACAAGCTATCTTAAATTATGTTTAAATTTGCCTTATCAAGACTTTCTTGGCTCAAAATACAAAAAAATTATATTTATTAAATTTATTATTCTTCATTTTTTGCACTAACCTTCAACTCTATAACAGTTTGAATATGAAAACAGACTTACGTATTCCAAACCAGTGTTATTTATCACAGAGATACTAGTTTTGTTTATGTTTTGAATTAGATTTTCTATTTATAGTGTAATAGTGCTTTCATGCTAAGTTTAAAGTTTGCTTTCTTATTTACTGGTTTACTTTGGAATATCATTATTTATTTATTTATTTATTTTTTGTTGATATTTTCTTTTGTTTAGCATTTTTTTTAATTTCATTTTTTTAGACTTGAGTGGAAATCATATTTAGTAGCTTTATAGTAATAAAAGCTATTGGTACATTACGAGGCAGTAATCACGTATTTAGGATTGGAGGTAATAGTTTAAACATTGGCCGTCGAAAACCCTGAATATTAGGTCTTTATGGTGGTCCTTTGGGGCTGATGTCTTGTCTTTCAAGTGGGAATTACTGGGAACAAAATAGATATTTCCAGACACAAATATTACAATTTCCTGAGAACATCCTGGTGTTTTTTTGTACTGAGCGTACTATAGGACTGTGTCAGAGGTCTTGGTGTGTTTGCAGAAATGTATGACGGCACCAGACATGCTCAGAGGACCTTATTAATGATGACTAACAGAAGATCCGGCAGTCAAGGACACTGTTATACATATGCAATGTGATGCTTCAGCAGGACCTGCTGGCTTGATTTAGCATCAGATGTATGGCTGTTTATTTTCATCCTCTAAGCCTCGTAAACGAGCTTTAAACCACACCTCAGCGCGCCGAGGACATAACCTTTAATGGAATCTGACCTGATAAACACTCCCTTTCATTGCTTAGTCTTTATACGAGAGCCGTTTTTCACAGACGCACTGAAAGTCTCAGGGTCTGACTGCAGCTAACGTACATTTCCGAGGTTCAGTCATTATCGTTATGGGCTTGGACGAAATTGCTTTTGTTTTCTCATTTTGACTTCTTTCAATTTAATGCATCATTACATTGGATCCGCTATTTATATTTCTGCACATATCCCTCTGGATAGACTCATTTAAATGTTTCCATTTTTATGTTGTTCTCTCTCTTTATACATTAGAACATGTTGTCACTCCTGATAAAACTGTTTAGAGTCGTTACTATCAGAAGCTGGATAAATGAAGACTATTCAAGAACATGACCAGCTTATAATTCACTCCAAAATATTGTTTATCTATTAATATAAAACTTAAAATGTAAATAATGCAAACTTCAACTGTCATTAAAAGATTATAAAAATAATTAATTTCAAAGTAAAAAAAAATTATAGAAATAAATATACCCATAAATCAGCTGTACATGCAGATATGCGTTTTAAATTTAAATGTAATTATTATTATTATTTGTGTGGCATTAGTCATTATGGATTACTATGATTACAATTTGTGGTTAAGAATGTGTTCATTGTCATGTAAATAATGTCAAAATAAAGTATTTGCACGTTATATTTCACAAAATCTAAAAAAAAAAGTTTATATTTGTTTTAAAATAAATTACAAAAAAATTTTACAGACACATACATTTGTAAATAAATAAATATTTTGTGTTACAGTTATGAACTATAGTGAAAGTGAAAGTGAGGTGACTTGTGGCCAGGTATGGTGACCCATACTTGGAATTTGTGCTCTGCATTTAACCCATCC
>JAUCMU010000143.1:2425535-2437309 GCA_032275025.1 Enteromius treurensis
GTTAATCACAATGTTGTCCCAGGGTCAACAAAGATGTTAACCCAGGGACATGTTGCACTTGGTAAAATCAGGTTAGCGATTTAATGAACACATGCATCATGTGGAGAGGCTTTTTCTTCTGAACTCTTCAATATATATCCGTAAATACAGAGAGACACACACACGCATATATATATATATATATACACACACACATACTGATGAATATTTGAATAATCATGAATTTTTTTCATGAATATTTTTGTCTTACACTGATTCCCTTAAATAATGTGTCTTTTTCTCTATCTAGGTTCCATCTTCCCAACATACAGACCCTCAGACACCGTCTTCAAGATCACGTTTTGGCTGGGGTACTTCAACAGCTGTATCAACCCCATCATCTACCCCTGCTCCAGTCATGAGTTTAAGAAAGCCTTCCTTAGCGTGTTAGGTGCCCGCTGCCTCCGCAAGAGATCCATGCCATCCCACGCTCTGTACCAGAGCCACAGTCCCCGGCACGGCCAGTCTCAGATCCTGGGCCTGACGAGCCGCGACAACCCGTCCCGCCTGAGCCCATCGTCCTCTATCGCTCTGTCCCGCAGCCCATCCTCGCGAGACGGCCGGGAATGGCAGGCCCCTTCCCGGACGTCGTCGGTGGGGACGACCGGGGTCAGCGCTGGGGTGAGCGTGGGAGCCAAAGTGGCAGGAATGTGCGGTAAGAACCTGCTGAGGACATGCTGCTGCGTGAGAATGGATCCGCCGCAGCCTGAGCCTCCCGAGCACAACTCGCTTCCCGTCATCAAAATCCATCAGCTCTCGCTGTGCGAGGACGGGGACGCGGTGTGAATGAGCACACTGGGGAAATCACTGCACTCACGCTGACTGTGATGCCACTTTGCCACCTGACAAAGCCTCAGACCGGAGAACACAAACTGATGAAGAAAAGAGAGCTTTTGATTGAAACGATCGGTGATGGGGACATGGAAAGCTGCTGCGACACTGCTGATGCTTAATAAGGCACGGGTCTTTTAAGGTCTTTATTTACTCACTCTCATGTCTTTCCAAACCTGTGGAATGACAGTCGGTGAACTGAAATGCAAATTTCATTTTTGCAGCTCTGACAGAGAGAAGTGCATTAACTTTAACCCTGTAAAGCCTGAAATGAACGTAGGAAAAATCACTTTTTTTTTTAATGGAGCAGTGTGAACCTTATAGATATATAAAGTAGGTTGGCATTTGTGTTGTTTGCATTTTATGCATCAGACCTTTATGGCTCATAATATAAAGTAGGTCTATAGGAGAATACAGAGTATACTCAAGGAGAAAAGGAGGCCTAAACAAAGCAACAATGTGACATTTGATAATGCAGACCTTAATATTTATATGGCCAAAAAGATGAAAAGTGAGACTACTTATAATATAATATAATAGACTTCTTATAGTTCTACTAATATAACTATATCTCACAATATCTCTTTGTAAGATGATATTTAACGCATAGGTTTATGATCAAATCTCTGTAGTTTTAAAACATATGCAATTTAATAAAGTGATGGACAAAATAAATCTTTCTTGAAAGCCTGATGACCATATTTGATACTCACATTTCAACATGATTAAAAAAAAAAAAAAGACAATTTATATTAACAATATAAAAGCTATACTAAAATGTACTTTATACAAATCAGTGAAGATTTCAAAAAAGACGCATGAAGTACAAGCTGAAGGTGGACGTTTTTTACTATTATTATTACACTAAAAGGAACTTTCCTTTAGAAACAACAACTAAACAATCAATAAGACTACAGAAGGTATGGATTGTGTTCAACAGCAGTTTTGATCATGTTAGAAATTCATGTTTCAAATAAATTACTAAAGGCTTTATAGGGCTAAACTCCTAATATTTCATGTTAGTCAAAAGATGTTGAATATATAACGCACAATTGGTATGGACTATTTTATGCTGCTTTTAATTGTATCTGTTTGAGCTTGACAAACACAGTTGCTATGACTCTCGTTGTTTTATGTTTTTAGGTGTGGAATGACATGAGTGTGAACAAATAATGACGGAAATGTCAGCAAGCATTTGTTTTTATGGACTGCAGTTTTAACGTCTAATGAGTGTTTATATATATATATATATATATATATATATATATATATATATATAATACAGTATATAAAAAGAAAAGAGTATTATATTTTTGACGGTTTGTTCTTCAGTTCATATCTTGTTTGTTCAATGCTCGGAAATTGCACTACAGTTAATGTTTGTATGAGTATGATCCCAAAACCCTTTTCACCTGATGATTAATCGTGACGCACAGAAACAGGCAATCGATCGTAAGTGTACTTTCTGATATTCCTGCATGGTCTTCTTATTTTTGCTGTAAAAAAAACTAAAAAAAAAAAAAAAAACGATTCCACATGAACGTCAGATACAGCTTTCCATGTGTTTCACCATGGGACCAACCATCACCCTTCCCATAATTTGTGTTCCTTGGGAAGTGCACAAATTTCCATGTGGTATTGATACTTGATCGTAACAATGAATATGTGATGATGACCTGAAAATGACCAACTAATGTTGCTTAAATGCCTTATAACAAGTGGCACTTCTGTTATTGTGTTTATTTCTCAAATGAAAGAGAATCTTGTGATTCCAGTATGGAAATGTCCAATAAAACATACTGCATCATAAGTGCTTTGGGAATCGTTTTGATTGAGCTTCAGAAATGACCCACCATGAGAATGTTATCGTGGTTGCTATGACATTCCAGCCCTGGACACATTCCCCTAGTGAATGATGGGCTATTCACAGTTTAATGGAAATGTGTCATGCTGTATCGATCAAGTATGAGAAATGTGATGAGAAATGGTATCAGAAGTGTGTTTACTTTTAATGTTTCAGATTCTGATTGTGTGCCAGTTAAAGCAGACAAGAAATGAAATGACGGTAATGTTCGGGAACCATTCATCCCGTAAGACACTACAGTACGCCCTTTATATGTCAAAACCACATGAGCTACAGCTTTGACTATACTTTTGTATTTTTATTTTTTTTTGCAAAGACATTTTTTTCTCTGAAGTCTACTTATAATTTTAATAGGAATTTGCAATGTTTATATTACACTTATAATGAGCATCCAGAAAGTGCCACAAACACCAATTCTCTTCCAAAATTGTAATTAGAATAGTTCATAAATTAGATTTGATCAAATTTCTCGGCTTTATGCCAAAATAAAAGCTCAATAGTTAATTGTTTAAAAGCAATGTCCATAAATATTTATATTGTTATTTCACTATTGTTTTGTCAAATGTTATTGTTAATAATAAGAATGAGAGTAAGAATACATGTATTTACTGTATTTGTTTAGTAATACTTTTATAATCTAAATAATGAAAAATAGTATTTTAAATAGTAATAATAATTATATTTATTTGACAGTACAACTTTAAATAGTCATAATAATTTCTCTTTTTTGTCTTGAGCTGATCACAAAGACTATTGCACCGAAAACAGCTGCAATTTATTGTTTAACACCAAAGTCCCAGTATGCATTGCCCAAAAGGGGCAATATGAGTTTGCTATGAAATCCTGTGGTTGCTAGGGTCCTCTGGCTTATTGCTAGGTGTTTATTTAGTTCATTTAGGTCCATCTGCAAGTCTTTTTGATATCACAGTCGATAGATATGTCCCTGTTGCTTTATTTCTATGGTTAACTTACTTTATTGTCTGAAAATCACAAGTAAGCTTAGAAATGCAATCTACTTCTCAGCAATCCACACGACTTGAGGTGTCATTTATGTTCGCTGCTCACGCGATGCAGGGTGAGTTACTCAGTGAAGTTATTACTTTAGCTCAAGGGATTGTTCAAACCCACAGTGCTGATTTTGAGCAGTAGTAATCACGATGCTTGTCTTAGCAAACAGCACTAATATTCTAAACACATTGAGGTCAGTTGTGGCATCTCAAAAAGGCTGTTTTTGATTTGTGGCAGTGCTCAGAAAAAGTCTGTTTACAGAAGCATAAACCGAATCATCTGGGGAAGGTTATTTTTGCAGGAGCACTAATTGTGACTAGTCCAAAACCCTTCCCCTACAGTACGGAACACTCTCCGAAATAAAGGTCCCTTTTCAAAAGGGACATGCTCATACCTAAGGGTCCATTTTGGTCGTTAAAGGTACATATTAGTTCTTAAAGTGTACATATTCGAGGTACAAAAGCCTTTAACTGGAACATGTGAATTTTTTGACTGTGTCAGCACTGTAAAATTACTGTATATAAGACAATATGTGCACAAATGTACATTGGTATATAAGCGTCTAATTATGAATTATGTCATAATAGTGCAATGTGCAAACGTCAAATGTTATTTTTGTTCATTAAAAGATAATGCATCGGTACGTTATATTTTTCAGTCCTTTTATGTTGTTTAGTTCAATGTTTTTTCTCAGGTAGAAAATAATGAATTTACTTTGGCTCATTCAAAAGACTTCATGTTGACCCTAGTGAATTAAATGTATTTTTGAATTACTTTTATTTCATGCTTTGTATACTACAAATACATTTTCATATTAATTTTGCAAGTATACTTTATTGCAAGTATACTTATCTGTCAGTAAATATGTTAATAGATTTGAACTATACATAATATTATACATAATTCATACATTACATTATATATATATATATATATATATATATGTATATATATATATATATATATATCGAATTTCACTTGTTTTGTTTTAAGACGTTTGGCCCTGTCCACCTTCTGTATCGGGTGTCATCTCATAACACTGACGGCATCTCAACGTTTACTTATTCTCAAGCTGACGTTTATTGTACTTGTGTCATATTCACTGTCTCCCTCTTTAGCCCTGCGTTGCTATGTGGCACCAGGCCAACATTTTACTTCCAAATGTAAATTTGGTTTAGTGCAATCTAATATATTACAAAGGCACACAAGGTCAAACGCAGTGGGACGCTACTAATAATACAATCACAATAAATCACTGTGGAACACAGCATTAAAACTGAGAGCAGGTTTATCAGACAAAACGTTCAGCTAATGTTGACGTAATACCTCTCAACGTCTTAAAGGAAGAGTTTGGACAAAAATGAATCACTGAGGACTTCATGATATTCAAGGCCAAATTACATCCTTGTCTTTGTGAAGGAGATGTTTTGTAGAAGTTCCAACCATTTATTTGCAATTGATTAAAGTTGACAATGACCAAAGGATGTTAAAGTCAACAATAAATGACATTTGAGACTTTAATTCTATAACAACGTATTTATTTATTCTATCAGAAATAATGTACATGGATGAATTCCGCAAAATAAGACTTTATTATTTTTATGAAGTACTTTTTTTTTAACTCAAAAATTATTTAATTGTATAATTTAAACAAAATGTGAAACAAACTTTTAATAATAATAATAATAATTAATGTTATTAATTATATTAATATTATTACTGTTAGTATAGTCATACTAAAACTGTTAAATAATGTGCTTTAAGAACTTTCCAATCATTTCTTTGCAACACTGACCAAAGGCTTTTGAAGTCAGCAATATATGCCATTCAGCTCATTTTAATTGCATTATTACAACACATTTCAGTTTAAAACAAGAGATTTTGTGACAGACAAAGCTGTTTTTGTATATAAAAATTAATGTGCATGGATGAATCGTGCACAATAATACCAGAAATGTTTACTGAAGCATTTGCCCAGTTGACTTCATATTGACTTCAAGTTAAAAAAGAAACACAATAAAAGTAGTCCCACAGACTATATTTCAAGCCTTAATTCTGTGAGAAAAAAAAAAAAATCTTTCCAAGACACCTCATGCATTATATCACGAAACAGCAACCTTGTATACTGTATGTTGTGCAAATGTACTTTAATTATAATCTTTGTGTTTTGCATTGAATAAATAAAAGATAAGGGGGTTATTTTTGTCCAAACTATTCCTTGAGATTTTCGCCCAAGTAGGGCCCAAGAAAACACAGTCCAATATAAATCTGTTTGGATATCTGAAGGGAAAACAAGAAGTTTTTTCATTCAAGTCCGTCTTGAATTTGTCATTGGTCTGACACACCAAGGTTGCACATTTCCTGGGTCTGACTCTAAGTAACACAGTGTTCTCACGGGACTAAGATACACTTCATTCAGGCCTGCATGAGAGCCACTCCAAACATAGTGCACATGAGAAAGCAACTGCCCACAGAAACATGGCAACATGACAATGCATGCTAAAAATTCCAGCCCTAACCGACAGGATCATGTGTTTAGACCCCAGAGCAACATTTACTTCCATGCTGATGATCATGGGCTTGGAAAATGGCGTGTTTCATGTATACAAAATGTGAATTTCTCAACACATCTTCACTCTATACCTCCATGCACATTAACATGGAAATGTTTCCAGAAATCAATAACTGATCCTTGCAAATTACTGTTCGGCCACACTTGAGGTGGTTACTATTATACAGCAGGGTCAGAAATCGACCAACATTTTTTTTTTTTGTGGAAACGTGGAAATAAAAAATAAATCAGTATCACTCTCTCTGCAGATGTGTGAACTATATTAATAATAAAATAAATGTGAATGTCACACAAACATCGGTCTCACAAAGCAAACAAACAAACACATTTAAATAAAAAACAGATAAAATAAAAATGAAATTGCATATTTAAATCTTGCGAATTGTTTTTGATATCAAATAAAATACAATACAAAACGAAATTACTAAAATACAGCTAGTTCCAAGGCAACATTTCTCATTTCTATTTAATCTAACATTATAACTAAAACTTAAATAAAAATAAATAAGAATATATATATATATATATATATATATATACTGTATATATATATAGTGGCCTATGATTTCCATAATACAGAAAGCAGACAAAATGGCAGCATCCAGAAAATGAAATATGTAATAAATAAACAAAATATTTTAATGTATAAAATATAAATATTTTTATATATTTTTCTTAAGGAATAATCATAATCTATTTTTTATGTGTTTATTTTAACATAGAACCTCTGTTGTGCAACACTTTGTTTTAAATAATTTTATGTCCTCATTTGATTATCAGAAAAAAGTATATAATAAAAAAATAAAGAAACATCATATATTTCCAAATGTGTAAATATGATATAAATATAAGTAAAAATAAATTTAATTAATTATCTTTTTTTTTTTTTTAATGTCATCAAACCATTAAAATGGAACCCAGAAAATATTAATAATTAAAAAGAGAGAGTGTATTTAAGAAAATAAAACATTTCATAGAGCCTTCTTTGGTAAACTTTTAATAAGATGTTAAACTTCATCATTTTAATTGATTAGAAATGTTTTCATTAATACATTTGATTTAAACATTGCAATGGAGTCCAGAAATTAAAATGGAAAAAAATCCAGAGCCATTTAAATAGATAATCAATCAATCAATCAATCAAAAATCAACAACAAAAAAAAAAAAAAAAAAAAGTATCTCAATGATAGGAGAACTACACTGCCCTACACTGAATGTTATTAATTATTTAAAGCTATTTTTTGTATTTCATGTTGATTTGACTTCATAATTAAAGGCCAATCTGGTTCAGATTGAGAATTTACTTTAATTAACTGCAATTCAACATGTCATAGACAACACGCTGAGAGTTTTTTGAATGGTTCAGGAGCAAAATGGTGCTCATTAAAGGTAAAAAGGCTCTTTAAAATCAGTTCTGGGGCAAATACGCACCCTGTGTTAGAAGTTAATTTCTAACCCTGCTGTACACCCACCTCCACTGCTAAAAAAATGAATTATGTATGAAGAAGATCAGACAATAGCCAGTCATGTAATGATCTATAACAGGCTCTTGCCGCAAGACAGCGGAGGAGAATTTAAAAACCTGTCAGGGTCATTAATGTTGTAGTCCTGGTGCTGCGGGGGCAGGGCTCTAGACAAACTTTTTCCACTGGTTGCACGGGTGCGCCCACACTTTCATATAGGCAATACTGACATGTTTTAAATGATTATCTAACACCGTGTCTACACTGAATGAGACAGCTGTCGCGCCGCGCTGCAACAGGTAAAGTCTGTCTATGGTGGACGCGACAAAAAAGCTACTGTAAAAAATTATTTGAAACTTGTGTCAATGCATCATAAATATAACACAGCACTAGTTTTCTGTCAGGAATTTGTCGTTTCGGTGTAGACAACAGCATAACATTTAAAATAATGTAATCATCCGGTTTTACCCATGTTTCTGTCAAACAAAGCAAATCTAGGTATAATAGAAAAGTAAAGAGACCTTCAGTAAGCCAAGCTTTTTCATTGCTTTCTCTTTATTGGTAACATTTTTTATTTATATCCATCTATCTCCAACTATTTCTATCATCTATTTGTTTCTATCTATCTATCTATCTATCTATCTATCTATTTGTCATGATCAGCTGGAGGGCCAGCTCTGGCTACTGGATGGTACTCCAGCGCTCCACGAACTCTGTGTGTGTTTGTCTCTGTTTTCATGCCCGGACTCTTTCCATGAACTCATGTCTCAGCCCACTCGTCTGTTGTCATGGGATTTTATTGTTTGTCGCCAACCACTGACCTAGTTTCTCCTGTATAGAACTCGGAAGTGTTTGTATGTCGTCATGGTTCATTATTTACGTTAGTCTGCCTGGATCGCTGGGAGCTGCGCGATCAGCCCGCGGAGGATCCCCATTGGCCGCTTGCTAGACTGATTGATTTTGTTTTAGAGTTTTGTGATTCTCATCTCACCGTGGGATAGGTGGATGAGGACATTCACGCTAACTGGTGGGTCGGTACTCGCTGCGCTCTTCGGCGAACGCCGGTCACACACAAGATGGCGGCCGAAGCAACGAACTCCATTCCGGCAGCAAGGGCGCAAGCACTGTCAAGAACCTTCGCCGTTTCACATCCTCTTCACACTCATGCAGAGTATAGCAAGCCATCACTGAAATAAAACATCAAGGACTGTGAAAGCTGTAACACTACCAGGGTTCCGGCAAAGGCCGTTTCTGTGACTGTTTCCCCGTCTGTTCTTGTGACGCCGCCCTCACACAAGATGGCGGTCGCTCAAGAAACACAAAGCAAAATGGCCATCTCCAGCCCAGTGTCACAGTATGGCAAGCCATTTAAGCCATATAAAGCACGGTTGGTTCCGGTTTCTCAGCCAAAAAGTCTGTTTCCGGTCCTGACCGTTCCTGTTATACAGCCGGGGGCGCTGGTCCCAGCCCAGTCGGTCCAGGTTTCTCAGCTTGAGGAGCTGACACCTGTTCTAGCAACCCCCGAAGCGCTAGCTACGGGCCCTGACATCATCACGCAGCGCGAGGGGCTAGGGGAGCTGTCTGGCACTCCGGTGGTTCCCGAGTTGCCCACAGAGGGCGCCGTTCCCATCACTCAGCACGAGGGGCTGAGTGATGCTCAGTCAGGTACCAAAGGACAGTTAGAGAAGCTATCTACCGCACAAGTGGTTCCCGAGACGCCTGCAGAGGACACTGGCACCATCATTCAGCGAGAAGGGCTGAGTGATGTTCAGCTGGGTACTGGGCTGCATCAAGGAGAGCTGTCTGCCATTTCTGCGATCCCCGTTATGTCCGTAGAAGGCTGTTATGTCATCACCCAGCGAGAGGGGCTGAGTGATGACCAGTGGGGCGCAGGGCTACAGCTAGGAGGGCTGCCGGCCATCCCAGCGGTTCCTGATCCTCTCGCAGAGGGCGTCGATTCTGCACCACAGCTCGAAGAGTCGTGCGTAGCCCAGTCTGTTCCAGTCACACAGCTTGACGAGCTGTCGAAGGCCCTCACGATTCCCGTCACATGGTATGAGGGATTGTGTTCAACCCAGTCGGTTCCAGTCACACAGCCTGATGAGCTGTCGAAGGCCCTCACATTGTCTAGCCAGTCGTTAACGGGTCTCACTCCCGTAACACAGTACGAGGGGCTGTGTCATATCCAGTCAGTTTTGGTTTCCCGACCAGTTGAGCCATCTGAGGCCTGTGACCCCGATTTTGAACGGCCGGATCCGCCAGACACTGTCTGTGATCCTGAACTCGAGTGGCCGGATCCGCCAGACCCAGTCTGTGATCCGGACCCCTGGTGGCCTTACCTGCCCACGTCAGCGGGTGAGCTGTCAGAAATCCTAACGGTTCCCAGTCCGCATCTGTCGGGTCCTAGCCCCGAATCACGGTCCAAGGAACCGTGTTATGTCCGGTCAGTCCCGATCACGGAGGATCTATCAGTGGCTGCACACCCCTGGGAATGTTGGCCGCGATCTTGGATTTCCCAGGGGTTCCGATGATGGCTGCACGGAATCCGTGTCGGGCCGGTCAGACCACTAACCTGTCCGTGTTTTTTTGTGCAGCCTGGTTTCCTGGTCCGCCTTGGTGGGCATCTCCGCCGTCTGTTCCACCCTGGTGGGCGTTCCCGCCGCCTGCGCCACCCTGGTGGATGTCTCCACCGCCTGCTCCACCCGCCACCCTGGTGGGCCCTCCCTCCGCCTGCGCCGCCCTGGTGGGTGTCTCCACCGCCTGCTCCTCCCAGAGAGACGTCTCTGCCACCTGCTCTGCCCAGAGGGACGTCTCAGCCTCCTGGGTTTGGACTTTCCCTCTGTCTCTCCCTAAGGACCCTGTTTCACGGTATTTCGACCCTCTGCCTTGTTTTTCGACTCTGCCTTTGCCTCTGTCTCCGCTAATGTTGTCTTCAATGAGGCTTTCTGATCGGCCCAGAAGGGCATCACAGTCGTCTGCCCCGCCCTGGAGGATGTCTCCCCCGCCTGTCCCACCCACGTGGATTTCTCCTCCATCTACCCCACCCTGGAGGTCTTTCCATCCGGCTCCCAAGTCTCGAGCGTCTGGAAGCCGCTCCTTTGAGGGGGGACTATGTCATGTTCAGCTGGAGGACCCTGTTTCACGGTATTTCAACCCTCTGCCTTGTTTTTTGACTCTGCCTTTGCCTCTGTCTCCGCTAATGTTGTCTGCCGGCTCTTGATCTTACTGCCCTGCCCCTAAGTATTGTTTATTAAAACATTTGCACTTGAACGCGCACTCCTTGCGTCCTCACTCATAACAGAATGAACTGTCTGATAGAGTTCAGCAGCTGATTTGTTCAGGACTCACGCCAGGTGTATGTATTGCCTCGTCGGCAGGATTTAACCCTCTTCTGTGACTGTTTCTGTGACTGTTTCCCCGTCTGTTCCTGTGACGCTGCCCTCACACAAGATGGCGGTCGCTCAAGAAACACAATGCAAAATGGCAATCTCCAGCCCAGTGTCACGGAATGGCAAGCCATATAAAGCACGGTTGGTTCCGGTTTCTCAGCCAAAGAGTCTGTTTCCGGTCCTGACCGTTCCTGTTATACAGCCAGGGGCGCTGTTCCAAGCCCAGTCGGTCCAGGTTTCTCAGCTTGAGGAGCTGACACCCGTTCTAGCAACTCCCGAAGCGCTAGCTACGGGCCCTGACATCATCACGCAGCGTGTGGGGCTGTGTGGTGTGCAGTTCGGCCCGGCTACTCAACCAGTCACTGAACGACAGCTAGGGGAGCTGTCTGGCACTCCAGTGGTTCCCGAGTCGCCCACAGAGGGCGCCGTTCCCATCACTCGAGGGGAGGGGCTGAGGGGCTGAGTGATGCTCAGTCAGGTACCAAAGGACAGTTAGGGAAGCTGTCTACTGCACAAGTGGTTCCCAAGACGCCTGCAGAGGACACTGGCACCATCATTCAGCGAGAGGGGCTGAGTGATGTTCAGCTGGGTACTGGGCTGCAGCAAGG
>JAUCMU010000143.1:2458991-2482807 GCA_032275025.1 Enteromius treurensis
AGCGCCACCCTCCATCTATCTCCCAATCACGAAGTCAGTAGTGTTTCGTCATCCAGGTTGCCTGCTCTGCATAAACACAGCACATTCCATCGTCATTGCGCTTGTTCTAGTTGTTGTCTTCAATTTGGCAACCTGTGTGCGTCAAGTCTGAGTAGGAGGGGCCGGGTGAAAAAAAACTCCAATATTTTGAATTTGAACTGCAGTAAAATAATAGCGCAAAAAAATTAATTATTCTGGTTTTAATTTCACATGTCAGCTTTAAAAATTACATAGTATTCACATATTTTGAGTACCGCTGATGGCTAGCAATAGAGTTGAAAAGAAAATACTAATCATTTACTTGGTTTATCAATGGCAGAAATGAGTTCAAATGATAAACGCTAATAAAATGCACAGATAAAACATCACACAGCATGTGCATCATTTGCTCTTGCTCTCCATTTATTGTTAGAACATAGATAAAATAAAATACATTGCCCCCACTCACAGACAAATTTGTAAAAAATGTAATAAAAAAACCTTATCTAATGTAAAGTGTGTAGATATTAACCCATGTAGCTTGGAAAAGAGTCTGAATTAAAATCAGATCATGCAGAAGAACATACAGTATATGCAATGTCTTTATATATGACAAAATTCGACTAAATTAATCATTTTTCAAATTTAATTTTATTTGCACATGTAATATAATGAAAAAATGGGTCCAAAAATGGCTACTAGTGTGAGACTAGTGTGAAAGACCCACTAACTTGCCTGTATAAACATATCCGACTGCATTGTCAAGATGACGTAAACCCTAATCCTCCTAAATTTTTCATGAGGACTGCAGGAGATAACAAAAAAGGAAAGTGATGTAACTTTGGGCTGGTCGCTTGTCAGGCTGTTGTCTTGAATCGACAAAGGAATGCAAATTTCCTGGTGTTTGATGTCTGATGTCGGATAACAAAAGCTACATATTCTGACACCCATATAGAAGAGCAGTGTCTCCAAAAATAGTGATTCAGACAACTAAAATTATTTTTGGAAGAATATCAAAAAATGTCAGCAGCATAAGGTATTGACTCATTGTATTCTTTTTCCTATGGTAATCAACATTTTACAACAAATACTGTTGTTAGAGCTGAACTCGTATTGAACCCGGAATAATCCATTGTAAAGCCTGCGAATGGGCTTAATGAGTCATTACGTAATGGCAAACGTCCCTCCTCTAGATTAAGCTTTACAGTGTTTGCATGTGAAATGTTGAACTAAACGTTTGTTATGGTTAAATGCATTTCCGACAGCTTAGAGCGCCTAGCGTGGCTCTGTTTGGATGAAAGAGACAAACGCAGCACTTAATAATTGACTTTTTTCTCAGCTGCACATGTAGTGTGTACCTCAAAGTGCGTGAAGGGCTGCTAATGATGGCCTCCAGAGAGTCCATCCATACCAGAACAAATCCCTGTGACCCACTTAGAGTGAATCTAGCGCATACTTTTATCCTAAAGACACACACACTGTCTCAAGCTACTCCAATCGACAGTCATATTGGCCCTTGGACGGAGTGCACTCTGATCCTGCGTGCACGAGAAAAAACGCCTTTCCGAAAGTAATGTGCACTGAGAACTAAGAGATTTGTGCTCTAGAAAGTGGGTCAAACCCGCACAGATTCTTGAAGGTACAGTCACGTTTCTGTGGCTTATCAGGTTTGTGTGTCAAGGCTTCACGTGAATAACGTAACTGCATGCATGCATGTAAGACTGCAGTCCAAACGCAATAAATAAATACATGTGCATTAAAATGATTGCATATTGAGTATTTTGCGGGTTGTAGTATGTCCTGCTATGTTTACTTCGATGTAGCTTTAAAAAAACAAAAAAACAAAACTGAAACATTAGACATTGTACAGGTCTCTAAGTCATGCTACATAAATCTCCACAGACACATGATTTAATCAGGTCAAAGCTGGTTCACCAGTCTCAATTTCTCTTCCCACATTTGTGTTTATTGTGCTTTTGAACTGCAAATCCACGTCTATCATTTATAGTATTTTGTTGAATATATTTCATACTCCTGTGGCTGAAATGTATTGAAATATATTCAAATATATATAGTATATAGTATTGATTGCAGCTAAAATACCATAATCCATAATATTGGTTTTGTCCTGTGAAAAATACAACAAAGTCAAAACAGCTCCAGAACAGCTCTAAACACATGTGTGGGTGGATTTTGATGTGAGAGACAACAGGGGATGGACTTTTAGGAAGTGTTAATATGGATCATGGATTTGTGATTTGGCCAGAAGCGACAGTTTGAAGTTAAAAACGTCTTAATGATGGATTTGTTTCTTACAAACATGCAGCTTTGGACTTTAAAAGGCATTAATTGCTCAACTGTTGTGTTGTGTATTTTTGTGATGTTTTTAACAGCTGTTTGGACTTTCATTCTGAAGGCACCCGATCACTTCAAACGATCCAAATAAATCAGAGTTTGTTTTACAAGCAAATATTTTTCAGTTTTCATACTTCATAATTTCACTTGCACTTGTTACATGCTGTTTATTTGTAACTATTTGTGAAATCTACAAGCGATATCTGTTTTTCAGTGTGACAGTAGTACTGCTGCAAGAAAGGCTCACAGAGGTGTTTTGCTGCTCTGCGCTAGCTGGAAATGTTGAGTATTTCTGCGCCAGAGGGTTAATCGTGAGTTCAGCTTCAAATCAGTATGACGTTTTCAGGTTCTGAACTAGCAATCAGTGTAATCCACAGAGTCAGTGTGCTGTCAAAGATGAACGATTATCTTTATTGCGACATCTGAGGTCGTGTAAATGCTGTTGTTTTAACAAAACGAATGTCAAATTCCAGCGAGCGGTTTGCCAACAATCAAAAGCACATTAGGTGTGGAAACCCAGTTTATCGGCACTGACACCTGTTCTCAGGAAGACATATTATTACATGCTATTACTCTGCAATTTCCTTCAGTGGTTTTTCTGAGAACGCTCAGAAAAATGCCACTTATTTTAGTCATTGCAATCAGAAATCAAAAACAAAACATCCCAAAGGAGATGTCACTTTCAATTTCTAAATGGTTATGAGATTAAATGAAGAGCAAACTGTTTAAGTTTCCTGCTTCCAAAAAAAAACCTCACTTTTGTTCTAGGGTTTTTAGAAGAGACCTCCTTAATGTCTCAGACTTTCCTCGGGCTCAACAAGATATCTGCAACTCAAAGACCTCAATATAAACTCAAAAATTCCTGAAACTCCAACTGATCCAAATGTACACCTTTATCGATATTTTGGTTATACACTGCAAAAGAATCTAAACACTTTTAAATCAAGATTCATGCTTGAGAAGTAGAATGGCTATAGATTTCTCACTCTCTGGAAAAATAATCCAAAATTAAAAGTCACTACTGACTATTTTCCTACTATGGAAGTCAATAGTGACCAAATTTTTTTTTTAAATGATCTTTCTTTGTGTTCAGCAGAACAAAGAAATTCATACAGGTTTTGGAAATACTCGAGGGTGAGTAAATTAATTTTACATTTTGGGTGAACTATTCCTTTAAGTGAGCTTACAGTATGCTTAAAACAAGAAAAATAGAGAAGAGCATAAAAAAGAATAATCTTTTTTTCCTTTTGAATAAGGTTTATTTTTATAGCACTAACATATTTGTTCTTAATTTAAGCATAATTAAACTCATAATAAACTCTTAATTTTGATGATTTTTTTTCCAGAAAACAAGACTTAAAAACTTAAAAGTTTTTCAAATAAATGTACTTTGATCTAAAAATATTTACACAAAATATTTTCTTGCTTAATTGATATCTAAACAATTTTGAATTAAGATACATTAAATTAGATACAAAATGGCTTAAGATATGAAGAAAAAAATGTTTTTGCTTGAAACAATAAAAAAATAATTGCAAAGTGATGCTATTAATATTATTTTTACAATTTCTGAGAACTTCTGAGCTGTGATTGAGCGATAAAAGTTTCACAGCATCTATCATGATGGGTTACTGACACGCATCTCAGTTTTTAAGGTGAGTTTCAATACTTTTGCTAATTCACACAGGGGTCAAAGGAAACACACGGCTGCACTTTTATCAAATCAATGAGAGCCTGAGTGAACAACATAAAACCGGCAGACCTCTCAGCCATTCGATACGCTGCGGATGATGAAGTCAGGCGAAGCAGAACATTGTCTGGGCTGCGGGAATGTGACTGCAGCAGAAAACATGGCTAGGAAATGGGCCATGGGCGTGTACGAGTGTGTTTCAGACAGAAAGTATTGAGTGCTCAGGCTGTGTTTGTCATGAGTGGTGGCGATGTGACACTGTCAGACAACCCTAAAACACTGCATCAAACTTTATCTTAGGTACTTCCTTAACCCATAAAGCCTACACTGCATCATATACATGAATTTCTAAGGCCACCAAATGATCAAAATGATGAAAACTTTGCTGAAAAACCTGTTTTATAGAATCCACTGCAAGCCTTCACTTGTTAGATTGATAGTTACAAAACATACTTTTAGAATAATTGTGCAAACATCCACTCCCATGGTTATTTTCATTGTGAAATCCTTTTAAACATAAGAATACATTTCATGCTGTTTGTAATATTTCAAGGTAAACATTTATGTGCCTAAAGTAACTTAGGTTTTCTTGATTACCCATACATTCTTTTTTAAAAGGTTAATATTAAATGTGTCCAATACAATCCTATAATATTTTGAGGAAAGTTTTTTATTAATCTTCATTTCACTGCATGTCATTATATGTTTTGAAACTCTAGAGACTTGATTAAATTAAGCATTTAAACATCATCCTATTACGATATATTATTGTTAGGTATCGAGAAAAACTGATATCATGTAATCTGTTATTATATCATATTAAGTATCTGCAATACTGTTATAAAGATATAATTGATTTACAGAATTATCCAAATTTTATCTTCCTTTTTTGTCCATATAAATATTAGCATCTGCACCTAATTGCGTATTTTTGATCAGTTATTCCTCCGGATAACATTCTGGTGTTATTTTCTCATACAGTATAAGCCATAAAATCAACAAAAAATATGCAAACTTATTATTTAGATTTTTTTTTACAAATATTTTGCATGAGGTTTCATTTCAAATGTGGTTTTCCAGCGAAGAAAAATTATGACACCATCTTTCCATATGTGTTCCGCCCTTCAAATGACATCAGCTACAGCGGGCATGAAATATAGGAATGCAGAAAGACAAAAATCAATGCACATTTTTATTTTATCAACATGGTTTTCTTATTAAATATCTTGCTTCACTCAGAACACACCAGGCTCTGAACGTGCAATAGATTTAACACTATCGTCCCTAAAAATAACTCTTGTCTAATTTAACATGCAATTTCCCATTGGCATTTCTTTATAAAGATTCAGAGAAAAGGAGGAAGGAATCTTCATGCAGCTCTTTTCCATGCAATCTCATTCAGATTCCCACATATTTTAACAGGAGCTACTGTCATCTGTCACTGAAAGTAGTGGACTAGTTACATAATATTCAGTGGTGCTTTTTTGGAGCTTGACAGACAAACAGCTGCATGAGTATTCAGACGCTCTCTTGTTTTTCACTGCATACAATGACACAAGATGAACTATTCCTTTAAGTCTTTGAGCGTGCAGTACAGTATCAGTGTTTGCCACCCACTTGCAGTCTTATCACCATCCCTCAAGATGGCTGAAGAGCTAAAGGCAAGATCTAACGGCAAAGGCAGAGTTTTCATCTTTCTCCTTCCTGTCCCAGATCTGCCCGTTCCTACAGGCCTCCGCTAACTGATCAGCAGCGCCACTAAAACTATCACAGAGAATATCGATGCGGTGCACGCTGTCTTTGGACTTTAAAGGTCACTGGTGGACTGAAGACGTTTTACAGGCATGTACCACCACATATATATGACACGCACTTTACATTCACTGACCTACTTTTTAAAAGAGGATTTTCATTCATTTCCTCTGGAGACGGTTCTCTGCATTTAGCATGGCTATCAAAGCAGCTCCGGCTCTCAGCGGGGGTGGTTGCGGACGACATTGTACTGGCAGCTAAACTGGAGCTGCTTTTTACATTAATGAAATGCACTTATGAAGGTGAACGTTGTTGATGCATGCACGGCTGCTCATATATCTTGTAACACACATTCCTACTACTAAATCTGGAACAGGTTCTGTTGGAATAGGGAATACTGTTCGATTCAATTCTATGAAGGTTATGATGAGCATGCATGCTTTCCATAAGCTAGTTTTTCAATAAAATGCCATGTTGAAGGGGAATTTTTTCAGTGCATGCAAAACGATAACTCACAAGGAATTCCAAAGAACTCCAATAATGCATTCCTTCAGATCCACTGGAGATAAGATACATATCTTTTAAGGATAGCTTAATATATGTTTACTTTATTTGAGACTGTGCATTATGGTATAACAATAGGATCTTAAAATAATGCATGCGTGCAATAATGGATAGGATTTATATTCCTAGGATCTTAAAATAACACAAATGTTATCAGCTTTCTATGAAGCTGTTTGGAAATAAACTGAAACATACTTCCAGTGCGAGCAAAAACCTTAATTCATCAAGATTTCCAAGGAACTGCAAAGATGCATTACTTCATATTCACTGGAGATAATGTATTGGCTAAAAATGATATTTATTTAATCTATGGCTATGCATTACTGTATAACTCTATGATACAAAATAATGCATGCATGCTTAACAGCTTCACATACAATTGTGAAATAAAACAAATGCACTAAAATCACCATTGTAACTACATACAAATCACCGGTCACAAAGATGCTCTGTTCATTTAGAACACACAGTAACATGGCAGCAGTATAAGACTGAAAAATTTAACATATTCAATAAATTATAATATGCAATTAAAGTAGGCAGGTTATGTTATGGCCAGGAATAATGCATCATATTCTCTTTAAATGAGGCCTGTTTTATAATGCATGCAAAGCTTTCCACAAGATAACAAATGAATCCAGTGTGACCTATAGAGCTGCAAAGGGTGACCCACAAAGAAACACATTAAATTGGGCCTGAGCGCATCACACACAGAAACCAGAGGTGACAGCAATCCGACATCTGATGGAATTGTATTGACATAACTGGACCACTATAAACCACATAGAACTTGATCGCTTCAGCGTTGAAGTGCCATTATATGACTGTATGGAGTCGCTGTCATTTCATGCCCTCCTATTCTTCAACGCTTTTTTCGCGCGCGTTTCCAGCTTTCATCTCTTTGTTGTTTTGTACTCACAGTGATGCGAGGGATGTTCTTCTTGCCCTGATATCCGGACATCTCTGCTCTTATGGCTGGAGATCCGCACGCGTAATGGTTCCCGATGCGCGTTTGGAGAAGCGACGCCCCGCAGCTCAATGACACCCGCCGCCGTCGGCACAAAACAAACCTGACGCGATGGAGGAAGGTTTCCAGACAATCCTGCAGAGATTCTGAAGGTGGACGGTGAAATGTTTCAGGCAACGGGCTCTTCTCTCTTGTTCCGGCGCAGCGGCAGGACGCTCCAAACAGACACTGATGGAGATTTACACGGCCAAAGCCACCGTGCATGCGCAACACCCCACCCTGATCCACTCACACACACACACACACAGCTTCATACATGCAAGACAAGATTCATTAGATAAAATGTTAAGAAAACAACTACATTTCTATTGATTTCTGTTTTATATCTATTTTTACAGAATTACGAAATTATATATGAGAAAATAAAACAAACAGGTATTTATATGACTGTTGACAGTATTCTGATGTCTCTCTTTTGAATCATGTATATTTTGTATAATAATATACAACTAATTTTGCTGATCAAATAAACAATACACAGCAGAAATAAAATAATATACTCTAGATAGATTTATTTATTAATTCATTTTAATTAAAATGCAAATCATATTTTTACATTTTCCACTAGATACGGTTTATCTTCAATAATAAAAAATAAAGTAAAATAAATGATTTATTGATTTATTTTCTCCTTAATGATTTTATTCTCTTAAATAAAATCACAGGTTTTAGGAAATATGTTGTATTTATTTATTGTTTTTAATTATTCATTATGGTCAGATCAACAGCTTTCTGTCTTTCTTTCTTTAAAATGCTGATGTTTACAGAATTAGAGATTATAAAGAGAATTGGAGATTATATAATGTATGATGTAAGCATAAATGTAAATAAATTGTGGAAACTCAGCCATATGCACTTTACAAATGCAAAAGGATTTTTCTTGCATGTTTATACTTAAATATTAATGAGGGGGAATTAAAATAGAATGGTAATATGTTTACAAATAATCAATTAAGCATTCGATTTCTCCTATAGTCTTGAGCACACACATGTAAATTACACACAACCCCTCCACTTCGGTATATGCAACCTCAGAACACCTGCCAGCAGCCAATCACGTGAATGGAAGCCAATCAGGCTCCTCCCACTGAGTTTCTATGGTTGCCGTGGGTTACTGGGTAGGCTGGTCCTCTAGGCTTCTCTCCCGTGAATGAGGACCACCGCCAACACAATGGGTCCCACTCTTGTGTGAGATAATTTGGCATTTCACGGTCCTGTTCTCAGTGCGTGGCTAATCGTTTTTCATAAATGTGACCAATTTGCTGCACAAAGAAAAATGAGTGCACAAATTATTTGGAAGCATCTCATATTGTTGAATGGTGTAACAAAGACAATGTAATTATGGAAGGGAGAAACCAATGAGCTGCTTTAGAAGCTGAAACCAGCACAGAATGGAGCTAACGTTACTCAGAATAATTGCTTTTAGTAGATCAAAAATCACAATGTTCATCTGTGGCTCTGATGGATGTTTGCTTACAGCCAAATCAGTAACTAAAGTTAAGTATTTCATGTTTACCATGAGTTTGGTTGACTTTTTTTTAGCCATTAGGAGGCAGTAATGTATCACTGACTATTTAATGCTAGCACACTAGCCCTGCTACACTATAGGCTACTATGAAATCAGCTCTAGTTTATATTTCAGTTTATCCAGTAGAATTTATTCTACAGGAAAATATTTGATTCCTAGAATTATTATAAATATTATTTTTTTCCCTGTTATCTGAACGCCAAATGACACCCTATAACACTATATGTACACTATGTACTTATGCACCTACTCAAACATGTAGTGTATGAATTTATTGTCATCAATAATCGGAGTCTAATTGATTCGTTATATGATTAGAATTTCAGGCAGTAATTTAGATAATAATTTATGGTGGCCGAGAGAGCTCAACGCGCTGCAATTTAAGAAAACCTCACAACGTGCAAACTAAGAAACATATTTCTTGGACCACAACGGAAATGTTTTAAGGGGAAACAAAAAAGTGACGGACGAGCTGAGATTTGCATTCCCTGGGATTATTCTAATTTAAGCACTGCCAATTTATTTTTACTAACCTTGAAATTATATTTCGTTAAGGATATTAAATTAAGTTAGCCAGCTTATATAATGATGTTTAATTGTGGAATTCGTCATATTATTTAGGCTATTAATATCCAAAAGACAATGAATGCCATTCACCAACAACTCCACTGACACAAATTAGTTATTTCTCAAAAAAAAATAAAAGAATTCTTTTTTTATTACATTGATTTTTTTTTGTTATATACTATATATTTTTTTAATTATATCTTTACCTTGTGAGAAAAGGGCTGCGATTGAGCGTAATAAAGATCATTTTCTTAATGTTGCTCATATATCATAAGTTTCACAACATATAAAATAATACAACTAATGCATAAATATTTTATTTAGATAATTAATGCAAAATAAGTCATAAAACCCTTCGCTGCTAATATACATTTAATGATTTATGCAACAGATCTTACAAGACCAATATTAATAATACACAGGGAAATGCAAACACTGATTTTTTAATGAATACAAACTTACCACAGGCTACATTATGTGTACACACATTGAGGATTTAATCATTTTGAGAGTTATGATCGTATAAACAGCAGTCAGAAAAAAATAAACTTTTTTAAATGTACAGTATTGAATGCATAATCAAAAGAAGAAAGGCGTCCTTCGCGTTGTATCTTGATTAATTTTCACACAGAGGCACGCACTAATGTAGAGAGGATGTTTTCTCTTATCTTTATTAGTCCAAATCCGCGATTTATTTTTAAAAAGATCAATTATATATTTAGTCAGGTTTCGCTTGCATTAAATGCGAGCCGAAGCTCACCGGCGCCTTCTTGTGCATCAAGCCCATATTGCAGCTGGTCCGTCACTTTTTTGGTTCCCCTTGAAACATTTCCGTTGTGGTCCACGCAATATCCAGCGCATTTCTTAGTTTGCATGTTGTGAGGATTTGCAGTTCGTTTGTGTTTCCAGCTTGAAAAAAAAAGTTTTTTTTAATGTGCTGGTGTTCTCTCTATTTGCATTTGTTTTCTTAAGTTGCAGTGTGTTGAGCTCTCTCGGCCACCGTAAATATAAATAATGTAAATACCAAATAATGTACTCATTTTCAAAAAAATGTAATAACTTAAATCATTATTTTGTGCTGAGATCACGTGACATAGGGCCTTTCTCAGTTAACCTTGAGTCATACCACAACCCCAAAGAATGGAATTCTGGGTTACAATCAAGGTCAACAATAATCTTGGGTATTAATAAATCAAACTTTCACACTGTATGAGTGAGTGAGTGACAAATTTATATAGCGCTTTACTGTGTATTGCCATGCACCCAAAGTGCTTTACAATCTCTCCTCAACCTCCACCAGTGTGCAGCATCCACCTGGATGATGCGACGGCAGCCACAGGACAATGGCGCCAGTGCGCTCACCACACAGCAGCTACAGGTGGAGAGGAGAGAGAGATACAGCCAATCAATGAATGGGCATTATTGGGAGGCCATGATAGACAAGGGCCAGTGGGAATTTGGTCAGGACACCAGGGTTACACCCCTACTCTTTACGATGAGTGTCATGGGATTTTTAAAGACCACAGAGAGTCAGGACCTCGGTTTAATATCTCATCCGAAAGACTCCGTCCCCGTCACTACACTGGGGCAATAGGACCCACATAGACCACAAGGTGAGCACCCCCTGCTGGCCTCTCTAACACCTCTACCAACAGCAACCTAGTTTTCCCAGGGCGTCTCCCATCCAGGTACTAGTTTGCATCCGTGTCATTGATTGGATGAAAGCAGCATGTGAACACATCTAGCAGCGCATTCTCGTGATATTGCAAAATTTAAGCTACTGTTTTTTTCTGATTTGGGCATAAAGATAAGAATACAACAGTCTATTCTTCTCTACAATTGAGTTTTCTGTTGCATTTAGACATTTTCCCTCAAACACTGAAAGCACAGATGGCAAAATGGTCTTTTTCAATTCAACTGCAATTTGTATGGCAATATAAACAAATTCAGAAACACCATGAAAATCTGTTCATCATTTATCTACTTTTAATGCAAACAAAACACCAGACATGATTTACACAAGTGTCGTGAATCAGTCAGTTCAAATTCTACAATGGTCGGCTAAAAATGCTTTGGCAAAAGAAAGCTAACAGCTCAATGTCCACCTATGATAAAGATTAAAACAGAATTTCAGACCTATGATAAAACGATCACTATAATCACTAAAAAAAACCAAAACAAACAAAAGAAGCTTTTTTTTTTGAAAGTAAACCAAATCAACAGATACAGGTTTACATTTTGATCTTAATTTTACTAAATCTATTTTGTGAAAACAGTTATTCACAGTGGGTGACTTATGAGAACCAAAGCTGGTTGTGTTTCAACCAACCGTCCAAACAAACCAAAGAAAGGTTCAGCATGCAGTAATTAAGGCAAGTGAAGGAAACATGGGGGAAGAGGTTTTTCTTTTGGCAATGGCATAAAAGAATCATAAAAATAAGACAATAATGGTTTATAAATATAAAATTAAAATCAGACTGAAACCAAACAGCTTCACATTCTTTGAACAGACAGAAACAGCTTGAAGTGCCTATTGGTTCCATCATGAAATGAAATATGAACATCACAAATCATCTTCAAACCCTCATTCAGTTTGAGTGAACTCTTAAAGGGACAGTGCACCCAAAAATACCAACAAATAAAAAAAGGCATCTAAAACCATTAGGTTTGGTTTCTTCTCTGAAATACAAAAGATGTTCATACTTTCTATACATTGCATTTAAAGTTTAATGGCAAGCTCAGAAAAGGACAAAATAATGCATACAACTACTCTATATTCCAAGTATTCTGAAGTCATACAGTCCTTTATGAAATGAACAGACTCATATTTATACTCATAACCCAATTTTATGGTTGTTGTTTAATTTTGTTATAATAGTAATCAGCTTCATGAAAAGTTTAGTGTTTCACAGAAGAAACTCAAACAGTTCTGAACATCACAAGGGTGAGTGTCTGATGTCTCATTTTTGGGTGCACTTTCCGTTTAAAACAAATCTTTCTGCTTTTATCTGTTACTGAAGCATTTGTTAGCTTTCCATATTCGTAGTTTGCACACAACAGAATAAAAGCGCATCCCGTACCATGCGGTTTTCTGTACCTGCAGCATGCATCAGGACAGGAGAGACCACCATCAGATCACAGGTCGCATGCTTGCCTGTCTGGAGACTTTTTACCAAATAAAAAGCACAAAACCCCACATTCACAGTGCTCAACAATCACATGCATTCATAGTTCACACACTCGCTGCCTGTACGTGAGTTATTCCATCAAACACACGCTCGTGCAACTTGACACGATAGTGCCACTATCTTCCCTTCCCTTATGGATTCATGTGAACTTAATAATGGAAATGCTAAAGTGGCTTTGTCATAGATTTGTTAAGAATTACATCATAGGGAAAGGGAGGAATAAACAAATGCATGTCAATGTAGCAAAGCTTAATGAATTGGGTCTGTACAGAAAAATAACACATGACAGACTTCAACATACAATTTACAAATGGGCACATCTACTCAACGTTAGAAAACATTGTGGATAGTCAGTACAAATTTTTGTGTCAATATACAAAATTTTCTCATTTCATTTGCCATTTGGTGGCTTCGCCAACAGCCTAGCATATTTTTGGAGAACTGTACTGAACACCTAACATTCATCAGGTGAATTTCATGAGGTACAAACGATGCATAAATCTATTAAATTGGCGGAAAGAACTTGAGGAATTGTTTATCTTCGTCACTAAACCAAATAGTCTCTTGCTGGTCATTTATATTAATGCATTTGGAAGATACTTCAATACATTGCATTTGAGGTATACATTTTGTAAGTTCAAGTTCAATTACACCAATAATCTTTACTTTAAATTAGCGCCGTGCATGACTGTTTGAACTAAAAAATTAAAACCTGGGACAAAACATGGAAAAAGTCACCATTTTAGGATTATTTCCCTATAATTTGGTTAGGATCTGTACGTATATAAAGCTTGTATAATTTTGAGACTTTACAGCACTGTCTATTTTATGCCACACAGCAGGGTTTTCCAATAAATAGATAAAATACTTTATAAAAAAGATCAAATATCTTGATTAGCTGCATTTTATGTGAACCTTTACCAACATAAAGAATTGTAAACATGCAAATGTGTGAATATTATTGAAATATTAGCTTAAAATTAAATATTTATTGAAGAAAAAAAAAATGTGAACCCTTGCTATTCAGCATCAAACTAACTGTACCTCAAATTTAATTAACATTTGTTCGGTTCTACATGCACACGAATGCAAAAATATTTATGTGATGAATAGGGAGGTAAAACAAAAAGGACGTTTTTTTAACTTCCCAACTTGTCACATGGCAAAAGCAAAACACATGAGGAATGACAACAAAAGAAAAGATGAATGTCAGGTTATATTTTAATATCGGTTTACTTTTCCTCCATTGCCAGCGAAATACAAGAAACGACATGTTCATTGCTTCATCACTCCAGTCGCTATGGGAATTCAAACGAAACACATGGTGGAGCTGTCAATCACAAGGGCCCCGCCCTCCAGTATCCACACTCATGATTAAAGCAAAAATGCAAAACAACAAAAGAGAGATATAACAGAGAAAGAAAACATCATAATGTGCGTAAAACATCTGGTATGGTGATCCCGCCCGAAACAGACCGGGCAGGGCTAATTTATCATATCTGACATGAGCTACAGCGATTCCATTCACAGTTCTCATTCCGCCCCACGCCGGGGAAAACGTCACCTCCGTCACCTCCTGATGTGAAATCTCTGAACACACGCATGCAATGGGGCTCAGAAAAGGTGCAAACAAAAGTCGAGGCACGGTTGAAGTAACACTAAATTGGCCTCTTGTATTTCTACTCCCCCTCTGAGAAAGAAGATAAAGCATGAAAACTCAGTAAAGAAGTAAAGTGTGGCACAATGACACAGATGGCCTAATGCAGAGCATCACCTGTTCACTGATTTGGGTAGCAAAACTCTTGTTTTTTGAAGCATGACTTGATACTGTGAGGGTGAAGTATAAAACTCGTCAAGAAAATGTCCTGGTGATCTTTCACCCATAAACTAAGTTTAAAAAAAAAAAAAAAAAAAAAAAAAATATATATATATATATATATATATATATGTGTGTGTGTTTGTGTTAAGATTTAAATAGTAATAATAATAATAATAATTATAGTAATAAGAAAATGGGGAATATTTGCTCCAAAAAAAATAAATAAATAAAAAATAAAAAAATAAAAATGCCTGGCTTAATTCTTTCAATCAAATGGGATGAAATATGACCCGGACATGTTTTTGACAAATTTCATCTGTAAATCAGCGAGTGTAAACCTGTTCAAGTCTTCTAAATGAGTAGTTTTATCTGTAAAACGACACCATATTGCATATAAATATGTACACGGAGTGTGGATACAACAGTGTATAATACACAACTATAGCAACGCTATGCCTAATATCCACAGGGTGTTCACAGTAAAACCAAAGGCCTTTGTAAGGTGTTGTCAAAACGGAGTGACTGATAGGATCGATAACCCACTCAAACCAAACCGAGTCTACGAGAGGTGCAAACGACTCATGTTGGGTTGGCGGTGGAAACCCTTTGGCACTAAGATACACAGTCAGAAACTGCTGCGAGCAGGATATGCATCAAGGCAAACCAGAGTGTGTGTGTGTGTAGCTTCCTTAGTAACTCAAAAAAAAAATAAAAACAACTAACCCTGACCAGTTTGGCTCTTAAACAGATGTACGTCCATGCTGATCTCTTTAGCTTAAGGTCTTTCAATTAGAAAAACCTATTTTGTTCATGTAAATTTGTGATTTACTTATATATTTTTATGCTATAAAGTGATGCTTCGGTCCTAGCCTGTCATATTGGAACAGAAGAGCAAACAGAAAAGGGCCTAAACCAGAACCGAGAGGAACCTCTTTAAGATTTACATTCTAAGTCTCTAAATAATTGTCAATAACAGTCCAAAGCAATGTGCACTGACAAATGCAAAGAATGACTTGGCCTGTCTTTAAACAGTCATCGTGTTCCCATGAAAGTAAATGACTAACATGCATTTTTGATGCTGTGACACAAGAACGGAAGTAAATAAATTAAATTGCGCAACGTAACGAGCAAAATTATCTCTCAGTCTAGAAATAAAATATCACAACCCTCCTACATTTCCTATTAAGAGTCAATATACTATATCACAGGGGACTCTATATTAGATACATATGAAGTGCGTCATGCAGAAATAAAAGCCGTGGTTGTAGTGGGGCTCTAACTTGTATAGTAGCGTGTCATGAAAAATAAACATCAGCGAGTAATTCACTACATTTCCAAATAAAAACATCTAAAACATGTCAGTAAGCCACAGCGTTTGAGGGCAAGAAAATGTGACACAGCCAAAGGTCAACAAGCAGAATGTCTCCCAGCAGAGGGTAGAATGGGAAACAAGGACCGTGGGGTTGAAGAAATTATAAAGAGAAAGTCAGAGAGGGGGAGAGAATGAGAGAAAGAAAGAGAGAGGAATCATCACACGATTGGCCACTGCTGTGCCCCCGCTGCTCATGAGGGAGCGTCCAGGAACCAGGATATGTTCAGGTTTAAAATGAGCTGGTGGAGGGTGTACTCAATCTCTTCCCAATGTAGACCCTTAAAAAAAAAAAAAAGAGATTTAGTATATTCTTGTATTTTTATTTATATACAGTATATTTGCAATGCAACTCTAAATGTTGGATGATTAACTACATTATTTGGCTAAATAATTAATTTTATTTTTTTTATATATTGCTGTCGAAAATAACTGGAAGTGCAGCAGCTTTTTTAAAGTGCCCCATTATGGATTTTTCACAGATTTTTTTGGTACGTTAAAATAACGGCTGTAAACAAACCGGGATTGCACTGCACTGCTTTATCAGGCCAAATATCAAAATGAGACCAATCGAAAAATGAATTGGTACACAAATCGTTTGAGAGATGTTGCGCAAATAAGGTAATAATATATGGATATTATAAAACAATTGCATGCATGTCAACCTGTTGTTGTGGACTCCCAAAACCAAACATGGACCTTTCATAACCTATAATAGGGGCACTTTACAAATTACAGTATATTCCCATTTTTGCAGTTTTTACAGTGAAAACACACCAAAAGATTTCAGTAAAAATAAAATTCTTTACACAAAATGTAGTCCATTTTAACAGAACATACAGTAAGCAATAAAATATTATAAAAACAAAAAAGTAATTGCTTCTTGATTCTATCTTGATAGGTAGAGCTGGTATAGGTCTTTGTGTGTGTATGTGTGTGTGTGTGTGTTGATGCTCACCCCAGTCCTAGAGCCAGGATGTGGGTGAGCAGCAGCGAGGGCACGAACACTTTGAGAAACTCGGCGGAGAACACACCACCTTTCTTCATAGCACCTGTCTTTCTCATGCTCAAAGACACCGATCCAGACCGCTTTGGGTGGCGGAAGTGGAATTCCCTGCGAACCGTTAGAGAGGATCATACTTATCACATTGAATTTTGTGTCTGCAGAACAGTTACAGAATGTTGTGAGTTTGGAACTTCAGTAAGGGCTAAAAATAAAATAAATGAAAACATGTTTTAAATGAAATAAAATATTTGAAGAAAAATTATTTTTAAGACATTACATAACAACATAAATAAATACATTTTAATTAAGTTAAAAAATAATAATTATTAATAATAATAATAATAATAATAATAATAATGCTAAACAAATATTATACAAATAAAATTAACAATAGTGCAAATATATTATAAATACAAATTAATAATTTACATTTTAATAAATAAATACAAAATTAATATAAAATATTTTTTATATAAAAATAACTGAATAAATTGAGTTTCACAGAGAACAGAATATTTTATGAATCAGGCATATTGGATTTGTTTAGGAATTCATATATATTTTTATGGGGAAAATGATGAACACACACACAAATAGTTTTTTTGTTTTTGGATGTAGGTTCTTACTTCGGGGGAATGTTCTCTGGTCGACTGGACCAGTCTGCCACCCAACTCTCCCCTTTATTCATGAGGATGTCATCTTCTTTGTCCTTCTCCAGACTATCATCTTCCGACTAAAAAAGATTGAGAAACGATCAGCATGTTATGAAATAGCAGCATCACAGCAACCCAATGATGACTGTAGATCAGTGTTTCCCAACCCTGTTCCTGGAGGCACACCAACAGTGCACATTTTGGATGTATCCCTCATCTGATCACAATATTTCTAGTCTCCACTAATGAGCTGAGCAGTTGATTCAGGTGCGTTTGATTAGGAAAGGTTGGAAAATGTGTAGTGTTGGTGTGCCTCCAGGAACAGGGTTGGGAAACACAGCTGTAGATTATTCTAAAGTGCTGCTCTTACCTGACAGTCTCTCTCGCTAGGCATTTCCACATCAAACGTGATCTGCCCCTCATCCTGGTCAGGACTGTGTGGTCGTGGTGGGCTGTAAACACATCAGAGAAATGTAAAATACACATAACAGAAAACAAGAGAACAACAGATGGCTGAATCATTTAAGGAGTGAACTGAACTTTACTGAGAGCTGCAGCGTAAGAATAGAACTGCTAAATCAAACGCCTTCTGAGCCTCTGTGGATTCAATGACTAATTTTACTATAATTTTCAGTCTTTCTCAGCCATTTATAACAAATAATGCTGCAGAAATGAAGTCAGAAGGAACATATTTAATGAAATGAGCAGACATGTAAGCAAACACTACAGTGTCTAGTGAATAGTTAAATACATAAAGCTACAACTTAAGCTCTTATTAATATTTTTTTTTATTCTAGTGCTGTATTTGGGCAGTTGAGTTACATCAATGAGATGTAATGCAATTTTTATTAACTCTTTAAATTTGTTTTATTTTAAGATTTTCCATTTTCATTTCAATTTTTGGAAAAGTTTTAGCAATTTGGTATTTTATATATATATATATATATATATTGTCTGTATAGTTCACTTATTTATTTCAGTTTTCGTTATTTTAGTACATCAAGTTCATCAAGATGCTAGCTTTTTTAATTACATTTATTAACAGTTATCTATAATAATCCTGGTCTGGGAGTAGTCCATTTGTTTTTAGCTAATTAGAAACACTCCTGTTAATCATTCTGACTTTTCTGGTTCGAAGGGCGGAGTTTCTGAGGATAATAAAGACTTGTGAGTTTCCTGTTTCTCTGCTTGCACCTGTTGCAGGACGAGCTGCTGGGGCTGGACTCGTGCTGGGCGTCCAGTAGGATTTTCTCCATGTCTCCATTATGGATAGAGGAGGAGGAAGGCACATGCTCCAGTCCTCCTGTCAGGACCTCGTCTTCCTCCTGCACGGCCTCCAGGGCCTGTGGAGCCTGGGACTCGCCCTGGTTCCCGTTCCCCAGCAACGAGGGCAAGCTAGGGCTCTGTTGCTGAGTGTTTCCGTTCATCTCCAGCTCCACCCAGGACCCTGAAAAAAACAAAGACAAGTCATTAGCATCAGCTCCTGCTTCAGAAGACTAATGCATCAATCGTTTAAAGGGGCTGACTTTTGGCTAAGAGAGTCAAAAATGCACATTTTGCTTAAAAGGGAACATGAGACTGACTTGTGAGAACAAACATCCACTGTTGGCCCGGTGCAAACATGAGACACGCCTGTGTCCCGTCTTCCCCGCACTGTTGCTAGGCAAAAGAGAAAGATCCGCAGACCGGTCCCATGATGCTTCAATAACACAATGGAGTGACGGGATGTTGCTAGGGCATTGCTATGCGGTTGCTATGGTATTCTAGGTGGTTGAGTTCACCCTGAGGTGTCTGCAGTTGCTCCAAACATAATCAGTAATTTAAAATGTGTACTACTCATCATGTGAAATAATCAAAAATATTTGTCAAAAACATGCAGCACTGTTTAATTCAGCCCGTCTAATTATGGCAAAATCCTTCACCAGCCCTCAACACTGAACTCTTGTATTTGCCCACAGCTACTGGCATGTTGCCATGGCAGAATGCATCCCAGCAGCTCTTCATCTGTGAGCATTTGTTATCTCGCTGTATCACAACAACCCAAAATTACACTGAAGGAAGTATCTTAGCCAAATCTGGCAACTAGATTAACCACCCAGTTACCCAGTTAGAACACCCTA
This sequence comes from Enteromius treurensis, assembly GCA_032275025.1. Lineage (NCBI taxonomy): Eukaryota > Metazoa > Chordata > Actinopteri > Cypriniformes > Cyprinidae > Enteromius > Enteromius treurensis. The sequence continues at coordinate 2,478,648 of JAUCMU010000143.1, forward strand.
GCAACACCTTGAATCACAAATATAATTGTGACTAGTTAGACCTAGTAACAAGACCTAGTATAGAGAGAGATCTCTCATGATACGTTAAATCCACAAAACGCTATTTATTGTTTGAACATTTGAAAGCCGAGACTTTATCTGCGTCCCAAATGACACACTATGCACTTATCCACAATGTACGTATGCACTATGGACTCAGCTGTGTAGAGTATGAATTTAATAGGGTTATTTCGTCTTTAATAGTCAGCGTCTGATACCCCCACTCTTTGCGACGTTATTAAAGCAGTGACAGTTAAGTGCATGTGCAATTCTTCGATTTTCCACACTTCATTTTTTCAGTTATTTAAGTGCATCATCCGGTTATTCCTTTTCAAATTGTCAGTGTGAAGACTACTTGGACTATTTCACTACAAAACATCATATATATATAGTGCATAAGTGCGTGATTTGGGACATACATTTTGCTTTATACCAGACGTAACCTGCTCTGTCTGGTCTGTCAGCACATTGTCAGAGTCCTCTTTTCTTTGCGTTGTACTTTTTAAACATGATGTGTATAGTGTGAGATGTAGCAACAGTCAGAATTGCGAGAAAGAAAAGCTGAATTCTAAATTTATATCTTACAGTTATGGAAAAAATAAAATTGGGAGATAAGAAGTCACCCAAAAATTCTGTCATTAATTACTCACCCTCATGTCATTCCAAACCTGTAAGACTTTTGTTCTTCTTTGAAACACAAATGAATATATTTTGGATGAAATCCAAGAGCTTTTGGACCTTGCATTAAAAATGTAATCAAAACATTTCATTAAAAATATCTTAATTTGTTAGATTTAAAAGAAGATAAAAGTTGGATTTGGAATGACATGAGGGTGATGACTTAATTTGAATTTTTAGTGAACTATCCCTTTAAGTCATCTTTATTCATCCCATGGAGGAAACAGGCAGCCAAAAGAAGTGGTGAGCAACTACATCAATGTGGTAAAATATTCAAATGAATGCAGAGATAACACACCAGCTCTAGTTACACAACTAAACACACTGATCCTGGAGCAGCTCTGATGGAATTCGCTGCAGGACCGGAGCGGGACGGAGGGAGGGATTATGTAATCTCTGGCACATCAAACCCTCTCCCATCCCCCTGCTGTGTCTGTAACCCAGATCCGTCTGTGTGCCACAGACGCCCATAAACCTACTATTTACCCTCACTAAACGCTAAGCAGTAAACAGGATGACTCATTTTCGTGAGGCTACACACTTTGAAAGACAGACTGTATCCTAAAAACCTATGGAGTTGCCTATCTAGACAGCATTTTTTGGGTATCGTTGAATATTTAAATGCTGTCTAGGTAGACAACACAGTAATTTTTTTTTTTTTTAGAAACAGCCATTGTTTATTAAACAGATGAGCGTAAATCTAATGTGTAAACACAACCAAAATAGTCAACCAAAAAGCAACCTTAAACTGTTAAGTTTTGTAATGCGCAACAAGATCATGCACATGTCTGTATTAAGAAAGTATAAAACAATGATATATGTCTGTGACCAGTGGTATACAATGATTTTTATATCATGCTGACTTGTTTGGACATGTTTCTTGGGGCATCTTGAAAGATTTGAGACGGCTTTAGAGATACTGTCATAAATCGCCATAATAATAGACCTTAAATAACTTTATAACATCACTTTACAACTAGTGCATTTTTCACTGGGTAATGTTGTTATCTACAGTTATCTACACACCCCATATTTGCATATCAAATATTTTTAGATAATTTGTATGCTTATATCTAACCGGGAGCATCCTATTCTCAGCTTTACCATATTTAACCACATTGCACAGAATGTCACCGATGTACCCCCCAAAATCAGCACATTCTGTCTGAGCAAGCTTGTCAGGACGTTTGCTGAAATATGCATGAGTGCGTATGATGACCCAACTGCATTATATTAAAATCTACAATGCTTGTGCAAGAAGCCATAGTAAAAAACTCATTGTAAAGTTTTTTGGCTCTAGATGATGCAATGATGCATAGACATGCATTACAATCCTTATAGTGTTGTTCTAAAGAGAGGGAGAAAGCAGCACAAACATTAAGGAAATATAACGTTTTTGCACTATAAGAAATGTAAAAAATGTGCTGAGGTTTGGGGTCACTAACCGATGAATGATTCTTTGTGTGTGTTCCAATATTAGTGCTTCCAGGGAGCTTTTACATAATGCAAATAAACAATCAATTCAATGTTGCGGCAATGATTACTAAATGCAAGCACTAATAGCTCATTGTTCCTGAATCACAATCAAAGTGATTCAGCGATATCTGGTGAATAACTGAAGGACGTGGCACAAATTTGCACAAATCTTAAGTACAATATGTGTGCCTATTGATTCACAAGAGCTATAGAAAGGCATCAACTGTCCTAAAAAAATGTTTTTTTTAAAAAAGAAATAACAATATTTCTATCAAGGCATATCAAGGCTTTCAAGACAGTACATTTACAAAATTCATATAAGCAGTGGAATTATTTCAAATAAACCTGTGTCCACTTAACTGTGGTATTGTTGTGATAAAATAAACTAATTAGTAAGATTTCATAATTTTTATAAGATAATTTAATCAATATATAAACAAATATGAAGGGATGCAGGAAAATACTGCTTAACAGGAATGCCCCTGCTACTACTAAACAACTTAAACAGTATAGGTCACATAATAAACAGTAAAATATCATCATATCAGCTACTTTATTTGTTTACACGCCCCCCGCCTCCATTTTTCTCAGATCTCCTCTTCGCCTTGTTTTGATATCTGCGTAGCCCCGCCTCCACAGCGCTCGAACTTAATCGACAACTAACAATTGGCTTACGTTCCTTCAATCATTCCGGGTTGCCATGCAACGCCACAGCGACTCCAGCTCTCATTCGATCTAATTTGCTCTCGAATACTGACGCCATCGTACGGTCCGCCCCTTTTCCCCTCCCCTACCAGCGAGGAGGAAATTCCAGCCATTGAGCGAAGTGAAACAATAGATGTTGCATAACAGCGTTTTAAAGCACCAGAGAAAAATGCAACCCACACAGACAACAGTTTTAAAGCGACATTAGGATCAATCCCGAGTTTTCCCTGCAGAAACACGGAGGGAGGTTTACCGTTGAGTCCCGGTTCTTCATTGTTGTTCAGCTGCACGGCGGGTGCGGTGGACATGTTGCCTCTCAGTCCGTCAACACGGCGCGCTCCCGCCCCCTCCGCGTGGACGCGCATGCATATGCGGCGACGTCATCACATTCACAACATTCGCTTCAATGATGCCTTCTGATAACATTTATTAAAGGATGTAACTTTATATATATACATATTATTTTTTCTGCACTTACCTTATGGATATTATTCGGCTGAATGCAACCCAAAGATCTTTGTTATTTATATGTATGATTGTACATTTATATCAATGTCTTTCCTCCCTGTTCTTGTATGTTTTAGTTCTTGCATTAATAATGATAATAAAAAATACACCCTCTGAGTAAATGTGGGAATAAAAGTGCGCAAAAGGTATGAAGATCCAACTTCATTAAAATCTACAATGCTTAATTTTTGGTTATAGATGCTGCAACAACAAACATGCACTACAATATTAAATTTTATTCAAAAAAAGGAATAAGAAGCCCGAAATGCTAATTAAAAGTGTAAAAAAGGATATATGGTCTGCACCTAACCTTTTTGCACTCTGATCAGTTTTTACTTTTGTTTTTTAATGTTCTAATATTAAATGATCAGTAGCAATCCATTAAGTATTTTTGAGCATGCATATTCTAATATTAAATGATCCATCCATCCACCTAGCAGACACTTTTATCCAAAGCGAATTAAAAATGAAGACAATTAAACCCAATAAAAGAGTAACCACATGTAAATGCTGTCACAAATCCTGGTCTAATAAAGTACACAGCAAGCTTTTTTTAATTTAACACAAAACTATGCAGAACAGCAAAATAATGCTACTGTTAAATAGAAAGAAAACAAGTGAATAGAACAGAAAAAGAAAAGCACCCTAGTTTTCTGTGAATAAAAATAAATAAAACGAGTAAATACAAAAAGAATATAGAATGCTAGTGTTAGACGGTCTTTAAAAATAAAGAGAAAGCAAGTAGATAAAATATA
>JAUCMU010000143.1:2495246-2507025 GCA_032275025.1 Enteromius treurensis
TTTGGTGTAAAGCTGCTTTGCAATGATATGTATCATGAAAAGCGCTATACAAATAAATTTGAATTGAATTGAATTTACAACATTTTATTATTCTGTTGTAGGTGTTATGATAATTCGGCACACATGTGTCATACAGTGAGAATCGTGCAGTGTGTAGTAGAAGGCTCATGCACTCCGAAGTCCCAAACTAAATCAGATAATTCGCAAAATGTACTTAATTATAGTCTTAGAAACTGACAAGAAATCAGATTATTTGAAATAAACCTGGATTTTTTGTTCAACCGGTTTCATTAAACAGGACCCTGATCTAAATCACGGTTGCAATGCGCGCTCTGAAGTCAAGTCAAGTCATTTTTATTTATATAGCGCTTCTAACAATACAGATTGTAGCAAAGCACTGAAAATTATCAAGTATGATAACAGAATGATGGTAATGTATAATGACGAGATTAAACTATTTATTTATCAAATGCGGAGACGGTCTCTCTGTAGTCAAAGCGATGATAATCACTAGAAATCAAGTTTCCCCAACTAAGCAAGCCAGAGGCAAGGAACCAAAACCCCATCCATGAGAGAATGGGGAAAAAAACCTTGGGAGAAACCAGGCTTAGTTGGGTCCAGACGCCCAGCACCTAATTTCCAGTTCAATTTAAACACATGTCAGATTGTAAGTCTGATAAACACATTATTCGCAAACCCTCTCTGAAGTCCTGATCTAAATCAATTGATTCATGATATGCACTTTTAAAGTCCCAATCTGAATTAAATGATTTTCAATTTGCAATCTGATTGGAGCACTTCCAAACAGTGCCTACATCCCAATGTGAATACTATCCATGCAAAATTGCATGTGATATTAGTATTTTTCAATACTATTTAGGGCAGATGGTATGCAGAATTATTTGGAGAAGTAATGGTCTACCTATTCAGATTTTCAACTACGTTCACATGTCGAAATTGTAAAATGAATGAACTGAGTGATCGAAGTCATGAATTTCTATTTGAAAACATCAAAGCGGTTTGTGCATCATCCATGTTTACCTGGCACTGTCAGCAATACTACTGGCCTATCATGCTGTTTTTTTTTATAAGATTAACTGAAATAAACGTGGGGGAAAAAATGTTTACAAATAAACATCTATAATCCATTCTGAAGGTAACTGCTTTCCACGTCAAAGACTTCCAACACATTCAGAATTCATGTGAAGTAACCGGTACTAATGACTAGTGAAAACACTTAATGCAGTTTGATCTCAAAATGTTAGAAAATGTTAGACAGAAACATAATGCACTATATCGATGATTAGCTCAATTAATTACATCTTGAATAGTTTGAACACTGAAATTCAGTCAGGACATCAGTTGAAACACATCCAGTCATCTTATATCATTGAAGTAAATATTCAATTTATCAGTATAAATATTGCATTATTGTTGTACTTGATTGTATTCGTTTATGCAAAGTGATAGTCAGTGAAAAAAGAGGAAGAAGCTGTCTGTTAATTCTCGTTTATGTCTCTCCTCTTCATCTGTGTCTGTTCATGGATGTTGGTGGAGATCTGAGGAATCTTGGTGGTCATATCCCAGGACATGGCTCAGTTCTACGTGGCTGAGATGGTGATGGCCATTTATGTCCACAGATTCAGTTATATGAGCGCAAGTATCTGAACTAACACTGATCATTTCACCTTAAATTGGAAATCATGAAATTTTTTTATCTTTGGGTACTGAAAACTGTTTTTTAAAGTTGAATTTAGAAATCTAAATTCAATGTAAACAACTGAGAAAGCAAACGCATATATAACAGTATATTAGATCCGTGCATCCATTTATCAACCTGCTGCTGTTTGACATTAATGAAAGTGTCTGATTTAGACCTACCTAAAAAATGCTGATTTGTCATCAGATGTAGCTTTGCACACCACTACCAGGCGTATATACTATATATATATATATATATGTACAGTATACACACACACACTCCCATCATTTCCACATAGATGATACAGTTTCAAGAACAAGCAGAAGTGATGAGAAATCACAGTGTGGTTATTGACTTACCAATGATGCATTATTTTTGAAGTGCTAAAAGTGCCCATTTAAATTGTAGCTCTAAAACCAAATTAGTATCAATCCAGCAGGATAAACAGAATTTAATGTGTGTTAGATGGTGCAGCCCAGAGGCTTTATTTGTATGACATGCCCCATAAAGATTAATTTCTCCTAATAAACAGAACACATGGTGCCTAGTCTTGAATCTGGGTCCTCGAGTCTTTTTAGCAAGTGCATTGATGTAGACCAAAAACAAAAGCTTTACGAGCTTTTGATTTTTTTTATTGCAATTCCCTTGATCCTAATTAGCACAAGTATGCAAGTTAAATGATTTTAAACAAAGGCCACTTTCAGTGTGTAACACTGGTGTACTGCACGCTGCACAATATACTGCATATTTGCAACTATATACTGCTGAACTAGGAGGTCACATTGTTGTCACATGATTTCATTCTATTAATTCAGTGAGCGCCGTCCAGGTATCATCTCAGGAATACAGTATACAGCATTTCTAATTAATTTTGTGTGATCATATTTTTACATTATGTGTTCCAATGAAAAGTCAAGTCATGTTTTTGTTATGATTTCTTCTTTTTTTTATTTTTTATTATTGGTTGTGTCAATGTGCGTATATATACATATACATATACACACACACATTTTTTTAAATATTCCTGACACTTCAGTTAAAATGCATTTTATTCAAATTAGTTGCATCAGTTCTAATGTTCATTTAGGTTTTCCACTTTTCCATGTAATAGTTGAAGATTTTATTTGCAAAAACATTTATTTGCAAAAACAAAAAAAAAATCTCTTTTAAGATGTTATCATGTTTTATTGTGTTAATGTTTTAGTTATTTTTATCCAAATATCTTGATAATAATAAAAGTAGCATTTTATATGCACAGTCATCTGTTAGTAAAGATCTGACCACCAGGTGGCAGTGTGTTCCTACGTATTGAACCAGACCAGACTCAATCTTTCTGGCAGCTGAACAGTTTGCCTTATCAATAATTGAATAGATAATTGAGACGCATTTAACTAAAATGTAAGACCTAATACCCTGAGAGGATTTTGTTAATGATTACTGTAGATTGCTGAATTAACGTCCAAGAAATATTGCCATTTTTCCCGCCAAGCCCTGAAGTCAAGGCTGTTGAAATATTAATGAAATAACTTGCATGAACACATAAACATGTTTGATAGGTGAAAGCGTAACAGTTTTTTAGTAAGTAATCAGAGGATTTTCTTTGGGGTTTAAAGGCAACATGAAATCAGGCGTTGTTTTATTTGAACCCATCACTGGTATTAATATGCATGACTAATCTGAGCACATAAATTCAAGACAAAAAAGTTTTATTTTATAATCATATATATATATATATATATATAATATTCCAAAATTATAAAAAAAATTATATACAAAAATTCTAAAAAATATTTCTCATAAATATAAAGATAACATTTTTATAGTTTCTTCACATTACAGTTATAGTACATATTTTCCACACTGAATATCCTGTATACTTCAGACTAAGAAATTAGAATTGGTTGCAAAAGTTTTTTTGATGTTAAGTTTTAATCTATGTTTCGGAAAATGATGTTCAGTACAGTATCTCTCTCTGTTCTGTTGGAAAAAAGTAAATGACATCATGCAACATCTGTTGTACATTTGTATGTGTTAAAGACTAAACTTATTTACGCCACCATGTTAGTCATTTAGTATCTTCAGTATTAACAGATACCTAAAATTAGATCTTGTTGTTTGGGAAAAATGCACTTTTTAAAAACATATTCTACTCATTTATAAGTAAAAAGTTATGTAAAAATATGTGATTTGCGCCATAATTGAACTGCAATAACATTACACAGTATACAGACCATACAGAACAAGCCATATATAACTAATGTTCTATATAAATATAACCAGGCTAGAACATGACAGTGAGGTATATTTTTACATTATTGAAGACTTTTTGAGGTAGCAAAATACTGAAAAACAAAATTGAAAATTATTTATACTGTAAGCCAGAGGGCGATTCTGATTCACAAGCTTATTATCGATATTGGTTATTTTGGATACGTATTGGGTACAGTACATGTTAGATTTTCTCAGGGAAAAACAACAAATGTTGCAAACTATACATCAGTCAGTTGTACTACAATAATATTGAAGGTTTTTGACTCTACTAAAGCATGAACATCCCATATGTTCACAGCTATTCAAGAAACCTAATAAGCTAACATACTTGTTTATCTGAAAAACAAGGCTATTCTTTATAAAGGTTATTCTCCTTTTTCATCACCATGTGTGTGCTTTTCTGTTGCTGAGGTCTGGGTGAAAAAACCCTCTCCAATATTGCAATACCTAATTCAACCATTAGGTGTCAATTCTACATGCAGCACCTTCAAATTGAACTAATACCTAAATGATCCGAGGTTTTCATAATAATGAACTACGTACAATTACGTAGTTACATTTTTTGTTTTACACCAATTTGTTTAATGAAATATAAACTTTTAAATGGTAGCTCTCACAAAAACATGACAGATTTATTCAAACAAACTAAACATTGAAAAACAGTAAAAAATTAAAATGAATATGTTCAACTGACTAAAAAGTTACAGTATGGTAATATAGGAATGTTTTTTTTCTGAGGTAAATTTATAGGATGGTAGGTGCGACAGTGTTGCATTCATTAAAGAGGTCATATAATGCAAGATACACTTTTACAAGTTGTTTGAAATGAGAAGCGTGTTGGCAGTTTGTGTACACAACCACCCTATAATGATAAAAAACAACACCCAGTGCCTTTTTTTTATCTCCTTAAATGTTTTCCCCTTTCGGGAATCAAGCTGTATGACCGTGTGACGTCACACGGTCAGAGGCCCCTCCGCAGTTGATTGTTGATTGACAGCAGCGTGTCACACAGACTGAACTGGTGTCTTACCTCAGAGCCGCCCTGAGCGAGCCATCATCAGACCGAGACGCAGAGACAAGCAAGACTCCTAAGAGATTGGGCTGTTTTGTTGTGGAATGTATTAATGAACATAGCAGTAAATCGCCTTTCCTAATAATGTGCAAATCAGAAAGTTTCACTATGAATGTAAAGTCTAGGACTATGAATACAGCTTAATAAACATCCATTAAGAGTGCGTCGGAAAAGAGGGGCAGGGTCAGCAGAGCTCTTGAAGATTTAAAGGGGAAGTACACACAGAACAGACAGTTTTGAAAAGAGCAGTTTTTGACAGGGTAAAATAGGCGTTTTTTTATTCTACTATTGAAAAATTTTAAACAAACTATATTACAGACTTTTCATTAACACCCTAAAGACTCATAAAAAGGTTCCTGGCATTTATTAATTGATACTCATTACTGGTGCATGAACTAAGCAGCTGGGATAAAAAACTCAGTATCAAATATTGCCCAGCAACTACAGAGCAATGACCTGGCAATCACACAGAACGTTCTAGTATAGTTTCACAGGTAGTGTGGTATTTTGTATAAAAATGCAGTTCAGCATCTGCTCAGATGTCCTTGCAGAAGTGCTGGTTTAGGCCCTGAATCATGCAGTCACACAGGATCAGCAGATGGGGAGAGAGAAAGCGAACTTGTCCATGACCTGCTGCACCGACTCACAACAGAGAAGAACTGGCTGCAGTTTTTTATGTTTCTGCCCTAATACATAAGATCGCAAACATGGCCTCCTGCCAGTGGCTGCCCATATGTCACGCTCTCCCTCCACATCAGTTCAGCAGGCTTCACTTTGATTAAAATATAAATCATAATTTATGTACTGCCTAAGGACGGCATTTCATCAAACGCTGATAAATACAGAGTAAAGGCTAAAAACATGGAATGATGAGTAAAGAAAACCCCAGAAAGTCTTCAGGCCTTTTGGGTTCAGTGTGCCTTTTATGCACCGCTTTGACCTCTGCATGAAACGCATTGCCGACAGCGTCACAGACAGAGGTTTTGTGTGGTTGCTAGGTAGCAAGGTATACACAGGGAAAACATCGAGGTAAATGGGACATGCACTTCATCTTAGATTAGAAAAAAGTCCTGATGTTTTCTTTAATGAATTCGTTTTTCATCTGAATTTTGCACCCACTTAATCATATGTCATGTTTTATGCCATGTAGTTGTCGCATAGGTCAGTGGTAATGGGGTCAAAGTTAAAACCTGGATGCAACGTGGTGCTTTGGATACATGTATATGTATATGTGATCCAAGAGCATGGGAGGTCAAGGCTGCGTCCTGGTACGAAGCGTTCGTTCTGCCGACATGAATAGCAAATAGAGGAATAAGCTTTACTCAGCAAAGCAGTTTCATCATTGGTGTAATCCAAAGCCTGACGCAGCTAAAGAGTTTCAGTGCTCTCGGGTGTATGCATACCAGATATACAGCAACGCACTGAAGTTTTAGACAGGATGTTGTCCTGTTATTGTAAGACTTATAGATGCATAACCCAGCTAGAAAAACAAGGTCAAATCCTATTAAGTCAGTGTAACAGGATTCTATGTGAAGACTCTATATTAAGGAGTTGGTTTTCTATGTTCCATAGAAATATTTAAAATATTCTAACAGCATATTTATATAATAACAGTATGATTTGTTATGATATTATTATTCAATAATAGGAATTTATCATATTTGTAAAAAAGAAAATACGCATTCACTATCATAAAATGACACATTTTTAAATAATAACATACGTAAAAGTATTGAAAATATAAATATATTATTATATTATAAATATTATTGCATGTTCATATATAACATATTATAAATATTTCAAATATATTGAAATTCTTATGTTATTAATAATTTATTATCAATCCCCACTCACATTTTCTTTAGGAAATGTACTATTTAGTTTTTATTATTACTTAAAAAGATATAAATATGTAGGTAAAAAGTGTGTGTATATATTAATCAGCTTGAACCAACTCTAAACCATGTACAGCTAGTTGTATTTTACAAGATGAAACTTGAGATAAAGGTTACAGATATCATATATTGAACCCTGTCATTTCTATTTATCCAGGTTGCCTCTACTGAATTTGACAGGCAGTCTGTTAAACCTGTCTCACCGAGTGCTCATGAGGGATCAGCCTGTTGGCTGAGACAAATGTAATAGCGGTGACAACAACCTGCATCATACAAGTCAGATATTGTAACTGCAAACACGGCAGTCACTTAAGCTGAGCGGAGATGCCTCTGGATAAAGAGAATCCACGGAGGCCAGCCGAGATTCAAGGCAAGCCGCATAAGTAGCTGCTGAGGTGAGTCAAAGGGCTCGGGGGCAGGTGTTAGTAATTATCCACGAACAAACTGATTATGGTGTGAGTTCCAGGTTAGAGGACTCTAGACAGTCAATTACTGAAACAAATCAATGGAAAGCCAGCATATACAACAGACCTGCGGCTGTTGGACTGAAAGGCTGCATTTGCATTTCTCAGTGTCACTGGTGTGTTTTTATATGTTTAAGGAATCATTTCAGACAACTGCATCATTAAGGGCTAATCAATGTCTTTACAGTTTTCATGGGTAAATACAAGAAAATGGGATGCCTACAATTACAATCGACCACTTTTTAATAGTTCACATAAAATGAAAGTTTGCTAAAAATGACTCACCTTCAGGCCATCCACGGTTTAGAGGAGTTAGTTTCATCATTCATCAATGCAGCACTACTTCACTTCTTCACTACTTCACATTACTGAATGGGTGCTGTCAGAATGAGAGTCTAAACTGCTGATAAATACATCTCAATAATCCACACCACTCCAGTCCAGTCCATCATGTCTTGTTTACTGGAGAAAGTACTGTTATGGATTAAAGTCTGGTATTTTGGCCAAAAGCAACAGCTTTTAAGCTAGATGTTTGCTTCTTAGTTCAACTATTTACTTTATGGTGTTATTGGGTTTATCAAGTGAGCTAATTTTTTATATTTATAAGCACATTTTTTTCACTTGTTTTTTAATCTAGCATGCTTTTTTATGTTAAATTACCTGTTGTTTAGTGACTGTAGTGCAAATTGCATTGGTAAGATATAAAGATGAATTGTTATGCACTATTTAGTGGTGTTTACTAAGGAAAACTTCACTTGTTACTCATTCTTAGGGTTAATGATCTAACAAAAAAAAAAAATCTTCTGGAAGTGTTAAAATGTCGTTTTTGATCTGATATTATATTGATATGATGCATGAAATGTTTTAGTTGGTCATTCAAATGATATTTATATTTTAGATGCATACATTTGCTAGATCAGACACTCTTCACAATTTCTTCAAAATTTCACAATAATAATTACACTAATTATTATTGTAGAAGTTTCTATGATTGATTTACACCATAAAAATGAGTTTTGTTGGTAAGTATTGTTAGTAAACTTAAAATTAAAACCATAAAAAACTACAAATTGGTACATGACATTAAATAAATTTAAACTGAATTAAAATCAAGTGTAAAAAAGTATATTTGGCTTGTTCTGAAGGAAACGTTTCTCAAATGAATAAATGAATTAAAAACCGTATGGACATAAAAAAAAAAAAAGAATAAAAGTGTTGTATAAACTAATGTATTTTTGTCAATTCAGTAAAGTTAAATAATATTTTTGACTTCAATGTAGATATTATCATTTATTTAGTGTACTACCATAACGCTCGTTGTGACAAAAATACAAAAAATGTAACAAAAATGACAAAAAAAACCCAAAATCATGCTAATAATAAAAACTACAATAGTGTCACGATACATAAAAGTGCTGTTGATTGTATAAATTAATGAACTTTGGTCGATTCAGTGATGTTAAACAGTGTTTTTGACGTAGATACGATACATTTTTTTGTTTATTTGCTTACATCATCCAGCGTCTCACGTATCAAATGTCAACCTGTTTTTCTCTCTCCATTCTTTGATTGTGTCATGTTTTTCATGGCTGAAAGCTTTTAACGTTTTACTCATGAGGGATGAATTGACCCGAGCGGCTGCTGGTCTGTGATTCAAAACAAGCCAGGTTTGAGAGAAAGATGAGCTTCATCTGAATCTGTCGCCTGACGCCCGAACAGATTGCTGTTCGCGTGTCTGATTTGACCTGATGACATCATAATGGGCGACACTTTACCCCTTCTTGATTGGTGGAAGAGGGTAACAAACCGTCCAATTGGCCCTTTTCCCTTTTCCAACGCCACTCCTCATTAAACAAGCAGAATTCATGACTGATACCAGCCATTAACTGCTCCGAACAGCAGGGGGGGAGATGGAAGATTACGACATTATGCAATATCATTGTCCCATATGATTAGTCGGCACCGCTGTTCCCTCCACAAAGTGAATTAGTTCATTCGAGAGATATGTCAGTGGGTAATATAAAGCGGAAATTAAAAATGGCTGAGCTGTGGCTCACGTTTGGTCTTTCCTGTTCCACAGAATCGCGCCGTTGGCTGGCGCTGAGGCCATATGATGGTGTTGGAAAATGCGACGGCTGGTTTGCATTGCCACGGACAACTGCTGTTCTCTCTATTGAGTTACAGGACAGACTGCCAGGCACTGCGGTTTTGGGCCCACGAATACGGTAAAAGCCTGTGAAATGATGTTAGCGTCAAAGGTTTGGCCGCTCTACGGCTCCGAACCTTAGTTTGGAATCTTTATAGGCCATCATATTTAATTAAAGCTAATAGGCCTCGGATGTAAAAAGTAAATAAATGATTAATTCAGAAAATAAATGAAAAACCTGTGGCCCAAACGGGCCGTTTGAAGCGCGATGCTTTAAACCCGTCTCCGTGATTGCTGGTAAATGTTTCATTTCTTTATTAAAGTCTTATGAATTAAGATGGGCTGAATAAGGAGGCTTGAATTTGAATATATTAAAAAAAAAATCTAAATAAAAATGTTCTCTTTCATGAGACTTCAATCATTTATTGTGAATTACTTTTTGTTAAGTAAACATTTTCTTGTTGTTCTGCATAATTAACAAGATGTTAAAGACAGAAATTCTTCAAATTAAATTTTTTTTTTCTCAAAGCAAATTCATATTTATTCACTTTTTCCATGCTGTTTGTATAGTATTTCAGTTTATTATTTTAGTTTATTCACATTATTCGGTGAGGGAAATGTATGTGTGTAAATATGAATGTATTTAAATTGATAAAAAAAAAAAATATATATATATAATATATATACTCATACGCATCATACCATAACTAGAATTCTGTAGTTCTATTGTTAAATGGAAATGATTTAAAATTGATTATATATTTTTCATATAATAAAATTACATAGATACATACTATAAAACAGCACAAGTAAATAATGGAGATTCAAAAATGACTTTATTTAAATAAAAACAAACAAATTAAATATAAATAGAAGTTTCAATGTCTGATAATATTATATACATGTAACACTTTGTTTCTTGTTTTGCATTCTGTCACTGTTTATTTTGGTTTCGTGATCACTCTTCCTGTGTTTCCTAATTTGGTCATGCTCCTGTCCTTGTTTAAATAATTAGTTACCCGATCCACCTGTGCTCCTCACCCGTTCAGCCCGTTCAGTTTGTCTTGTTTTTGTCAGATTATTAACGTTACGTTGTTGTTTGGATGTCTTTACCTGTCTGTTGGAAATAATAGATTGTTTTTTTAAAAACTCCTGATCCTGTCTTTGTGCTTCCCGCATCAGAGCGTGACAGAATAATCCGACCTTCAAAAAAAAAGAGAAAAGGAAAACTGCAAGGATGGAGACCCACACCCAGAGGAGCCATCCCCTCGAAAGATATGTGGAGAAATTAGCTGAGTTTGCTCATCTGGTGCCCTGGAGCTACCAAACCTTAAAGATGGTGTTTTGGCTGGGACTGGATGGGGATCTGGCCCAGCGAGTTTTCCTGGCCGACAATCCTGGCTCTCTTGGTCAGCTCATGGACCGGGCTTTATGGCTGGGAGGTTCCCTTTTGACCGTCGTAGAGGTGGACGAGAGCACGCTGCCACACCCAGAGCCGGAGCCCGCCGCGCTGCCAGCACCACAGCCAGAGACCGCGCCGCCAGAGATCGCGTTGCCTGAGCCAGAGCCAGAGATCGCACCGCCTGAGCGCCTGCCTGAACCCGCGCTTCCCGAGCGCCTGCCTGAACCCGCGCTTCCCGAGCGCCTGCCTGAAGTCGCGCCTCCCGAGCCCCTGCCTTGAGGTCGCGCTCCCCGTGCGCCCTCCAGAGTCGGCTGCGTGGCAAGAGCACCCTCCAGAGTCGCCTGCGCGGCAAGCCCGTCCTTCAGAGTCGGCTGCGCTGCAAGAGGGTCCTCTAGAGCCGGCTACAATCAAATCCCCGCCCGCCCACCCACATCAATTTCATGCCCTGCTGCCGTTTGACAGTCCTGGTGACTCCCTTTTCACCATCCAGCCAGGGCGAGCCACACAGGACTGCCATCCTCCAGCGCTATCTGGCTCGGGGTGCTCCCTGACTCCGCCTCCAACCTCCGAAGCCAGAATTCCACCGCGGTCCTTCGACCCGTCGGCTTCGCCATGGGTCCTAGCTCCCTCCTCTCCATCGGGTCTCGCCTAGTCACTAGCTCCACCGGGCTCAATCGTCTCTCCGGCTCCGCCTTGGTCAGTCGGAGTCCATCCACCGCCTTGGGACTCCACTCCTCTGGCTGCGCCTCGTCCCGCCGTCCCACCGGCTGTGTCAGGCTCCTCCCTCCCTCCAGCTCCGCCTTGGTCCTCTCTCGCTCCGGCTC
>JAUCMU010000143.1:2549710-2565506 GCA_032275025.1 Enteromius treurensis
ATGCAAGAAGCCACAATTATTGCAGTTTGATTGTATTTGCACAACATTCTGCAAAAATCCTGGAGAGATATATCAAATAAAAAAAAAAAAACAACCTTATAATTAAAACGGAATAGTTGTAAAAAACAATAAATTGATTTTTATACGCACCTTAATTTCTACCATGGAATAAAAAATAAATACAAATACATTTTTTTTTATACTTTTATAAAACAAAGCGAAAAGCAAAACAATTGTGGCATGCAAAATTCAGAAAAAATAGGAATTAAAAAAATATAAAAGCAGAATTGTGAGGGATAAAAATCTCAATTGTAAGAATTATAAATGCAGAATTTAGAAAAAGAGTCATAATTTCAAGATAGAAATAAAGAATTGTGAGGAAAAAAGACAAAACTGAGAGATAGAAATGCAGAATTTAGAGAAAAAAATTGTGAGATATAAACTGAGAAGTTCTGAGATAAATTTCAAAATCGTAAGATACTGTATAAACACAGAACTGTGAATATAAACTTGAAATGGCAAGAAAAAAAGTTAGAATTACACATTCATATCTCTGTGGCAGAAATGTTCCGTCCAAGCAAAAATAGAAGGAAAATAAATATGCTAAACTGTTCAACTCGCAACACATCCAGTGATCCATCATATTTGACAGGGAGCCTACAACAGAAGGTAAGAGAGCACCGTATTACTAGTAGACCAGAGGATAACCACACATACTGCATGCAGTGTGCAACATCACACACTGAGAAACACCCCCAAAACATTTGGCATTTGGATCCAAACCGGCTCAGAGTTCACTCATCTGCAGTGCATTACTGGTGCCACTACAATATTTATTCCATTTCTTACACGCACAACACCTCGGGCGAGTTTTAACAGAGCTCCTTCCTCAAGGAGAGCCTCCGAGATTATGGAAAAAAAATGATTTTGACAGGATCCCAATTCCCAAGTCGAGAAGCTGTTCGGTTTGATTGGAGGTCAATCAAGGAGATGCTAGTACTGCTGGAAACAGAATAATAACTGGCCGAGGGAGCTACAATTTTGCAAGGGTGCACTACAGATTTAATTCTATGTTTTCCAGGAAATAAATACTGTTATAAATCAAAAAATGCAAACAAGACACAAACTGATTTTCTTTCTCCCATATAAATGTCTAATCACAATCAAATGCATGATTAATTTGATGAAATTAAATGATTCAAGTCATTTTTATGACTTCCAGCATACTGATGGAATGCAAACAATTACTCAAAACAAGAAAAATATTTCATGTGCTGACTAACAAAGATATCAAGAGAAAGATGATTTTCATTTGGAAGCATCATCATCAGTGATGAAAGATGTGAAAACGCCTACTGTAATTTTTATTTGTGCGCTTGATATTGATTTGCGTATTAGCCTCACAGAAGAACTCCCTCCTGAAGCCCACATTATGTTACAATTACATGTTTTTTTTCTTTTTTATTAGATTTAGTTTTTTGTTTGATCCATAGAAGTCATAATTAACATTTGTATAACTATTTTCTAACCAAGATGTCTCAATATGCGTTTGACTGGTTTAGTACTATTCTGAGATATGGATGGCCATATGCGTATGGAAATGAAATGCAGAAGAGCACATGTGTTTTATTATAGGTTCTGCTTTTGGTGGAAGAGCTTCATTCAAAATCCAGTGCTGCTAGTTTTACTAAACCTAATAATATTCAAGTATTATTATTATATTATATATTATTATCAGCTGTGGTAGTTAAAATAAAGCTAAAATAAAATAAAAACCCTGGATTAAAAAAAATTATAATAATAAAGTTGCTGTTAGCAAATAGATGCATACAGTTTAAGTACTAAAATTACTAAAACTTTAAAATAATACTAAAAATAAAATTGCTAACTAAAATAAGTGCTAAAATTATTAAAACTTTAACTGAGATAAAAGATAAAGATACATGGAAATTTACTAAAATAAATAAGTTTAAGTACTAAAATTACTAAAACAAAAACTCAAAAGAATAAAGCTAAAAATGTATTTTATTAGAATAAAATGTATCACACTTATTATTTTAAAATGAGATAAAAAATAAGAGTTCAATATAAATGTACTAAATGTATTAAACAACGTTAAGTACTTAAAACTAATACTAAATAAAAGAATTGGCAAAAATGACTAAATATAGTGAAAAAATTGTTTAATAACAATTTACTAAGTGTATTAATGTACTAAAAATATTTAATTTTGAAATATTACAACTAAGAATATTACAAAACTAAAAATAAATCTGCTAAATAAACATTTACTAAATTAAGTACTGTACTGTTATTAAAATATTATCATTTACCTCACCTGTCTTTTCTCTGTACTCTTCTTGTCATGCTATAAAATGTAATTTAAATAAATCTTAAAATAAATATAAATATAAATGTTCAAATAATAAAATGACAAGCATACAAAAAAACTACTAAAACTTCAACTAAAAAAGTAAAATGCAAACTAAAAAAACCCCAAAAAACCCCAAAAGCTTATTCATAATCTCAATAAATACTAAACCACTATAATACAAAAATAACACTGGCCCAATCTTGAGCACTCTTTACTCAGGATCTATAGACATGTAAAAATCTGACGGTGTTGGTGCAAACACATTCTTCTTGGGATCAAATCAATGAAGAGTTTTATACGCAACCCTCCTGGTGTGTAGGAATAATACGATTTAACCTACTTCCTGACGAAACCGGCTGGATTTCTATTAAAGGCGAGCTGTCACTGCTGATTTCGGGTTGTGTGTGTGTGTTCTCAAGCTCACATGTGGGCCTCTCAACACCTCCTCTGTGGACTCTTCGGATAAATCTCCACCACCTGCTGGCGGGTTCTTAGTAATGGGTGGATATTCTCTGGTGTGGTCTCTCCTGTAATCCCTAGCCCTTCCTCTGGGGCAGATCCGGTCGTCGCTTCACCCCTGGGATCTGGATCAACACCCTCAGGATCACTGGAGAAACATTAGATTAATTGTGAAGCTCCAAAAAGTGGGACAGCTGCATATTTCATGTGCTGCCACGACAACGTGAAGAATATCTGGCTTTTCTCTCTCTGTCTGATTTCCTCTCTCGCTGTACGCTCCCGGGAGCAGCAGGCGTTTCTGAGGGAGGGAATGAGCGAAGGAAAGGTTAGTGTGAAGGAGAGGAAAAGGCTGGAATGGGATGATAAAATGATAGCGTTCTCTCCTCGCTGTAGTAGTCTCTGTGAATGGGTGCCCATCAAGTGTTGCACAGCACCTGCGGACGCTTTCCTGCTATTTCTTGTCCTGCCTCTTTACTCTTTATCATTTCTGACTTGTGCAATCTATATCTGTGTCAGTCTTCAGTTTGTTTGTGTGCAAAATAAATAAAAATAAAAATGGGATTTTCTTACAATAAACCATGTCAAGTATTTCCACCCAACTGGTTAAAGTAGCTCATACAACCTATAATTAAAGTGAAATAAAACAAAGGCTCGTTAAGTAAAAACAGTAGGGGATTTGAGTATGTATTGTTTACATGTTCATTTCACTTGATTTTATGCTGAACTGTCAGAAGATCAATAGGGCTAAGTATTTAGCCAGTGGTAACCATCAACCGTTTGGTTACCAATATACAATAGATAGATAGATAGATATATGGATGGACAAACCAACAGAAGGATAGACAAAACGATTGGTTTCCAATACACAATAAAAGATAGATAAAGAAAAAGGATAGATAAAATTATGGATAGAACAATAAATAGATACGACTATAGAAAGATAGAACGATAACACAATAGAATGATAGATAGAATGACAGAACGTAAGATAGAGACAGCATTCACATCTGTGTACTCAAGTATGTTTCTTTATTTTCTCCTGAACACAGTGTGTGTGCTGACATGCCAGTCAGGTGTGTGTGTGTGTGTGTGAAGGTGTGTGTTGGTGGCATCAATGATCCTCAGCAGCTGCGTGTGTCTTGCGCGTCGTCCCACAGCAGGTGTGAGATTACGGCACACTCTTCCTCTATCTCTGAACAGATGTGAGGGGTATTAGATGCGTGTTGTCCACACACACACACAAACACCTCCGCCTGCATGACGATCTTCCACTGACCCTGGATCAGAGTGCCCATGCGACAGCTTCCTGTACAGAACACGCATCACATCAGCTTTGACCCCGTGCTTTGAGAGCGATACAGATACAGCCGCACCGCCATGCTCCCAAGAACATCCCTGCTGGCCGTCATGCTCACTGCTTAGGGGCCTTCACGGGTGGCCCGTCTACTTCAGATCCTGTGTGCAGCACATTCAATTCAGCTTTTTTTCACATCATCAAATAGTCGAGTCAAGGAAAGAGAAGAGAAACAATTCACTACTGTTCAATAGTTAGGGGTCCATTATATATATATAAGTCTCTTTGGCCCACAAAGCTGTGTATTTCAGAAAAAATTGCATATGGTAAAAACTAATTTGGGGAAATACTATTACAATATTGCAAAAAAGTTTTCTGTGTGAATATATAATAAAGTGTTATTTATTCCTGGGATCAAAGCTGAATTTTCTGCATCATTATTCCAGTCTTCAGTGTCACATGATCTTTCAGAAATCATTTGAATTTCAAAAAATCCTGAAAGGATATTCAAAATGATTTTCTGTCATATGGCCATATACAGTAAGATGATGAATCAAATCCACTACAGAGTACGGTATCAAACATTTACAAAGCTTTACAAATAAATGTCTGCTTTGAAAGAATACGTGTGGACAGACGTGAAAAGATGGCGCCGTGTCAGAAGCGTGATGTGGGCCATGAGGGAAACTCTCACTTACAAGTGGAAACGGAGACCTATTTTTCAACTTCTGTCCAAAAAAAAAAAGAAGAGAGGGAATAAAAAGTTGATGTTATAGTGCATGTCTCAACAGCGGAAATGAAAGTGTGTGAGCTGTCAGGGCAGCATGAAGAAAATGGTTTGCCTGAAAAAAAGACTTTGATGCTTTTTTTCTACTGGTTTATTTATACAAACAACAGCAGAGGCACTGCTAGACTGCACAAGACTTGTTTCTAAAGGTCTTTGTCTTTTACATTCACCTCTGGAATCTCAAACAGGTCTCAATAGAGGGTCCTTGACAGCCGATGATGTGGTATACATTTTTATGAAATTAGAATCTTTTTATGGAACTTATGAGCGTAGCAACCATTAAGACCGATTTTTGTGTTTTTCAAATTTTTAAGTAACTGAGTAAGTCTTCTTATTCATAGGTTTACTCAATGTTGCAATGATGTAATCTTTAGCGGCATCTCTATTTAAATACCCATTTTTTTTCCTAATTAAACTCTGAAACACAAAATTAAATGTAAATTACAAATATAGCTTTAATTTAAATAATATATAAGTGGAAAAAAGTTAACTGAAACTTAATTTTTATTTTTTTTTTGCAGGTATTTTTCCTGTTTTTGAGCTTCATTGCGCTGCTTTTTAGTGTTAAGTGTTTAGTGTTAAAGGATAATGCCCCTTAAATAATTAGTGATTAATTAATTCCATAATAGTAATCAATAAATTGTACTAAAATAACGCTAATTATTACACTTTAAGGCCTTTGTTTTGGCCATAGTATTAAAAAATATAATGAAAACATAAAAATCTTAAGGTAATTATACACTGTATTTGTAATAATATTTTTAAATTATTTATAAACATTATACATCGTTCATATAATATTTTTTTCAAAATGTTTTAGTTCAGTTAAGTTCAATAGTAACATTCCTGTCAAATTCACAAAATTATGCAGTATAAAGTTTCTTATATTACTGATACATTATATTATTTATGCACTGCATTCATAAACATAAATCATTCATGGATCATTTTTAGTAACATTTCCATAATATGCATTTAACATTCACAAAAACAATAAGAAACCATTTAAAACATGTAAAAAATGGATGATTTTCACAACATGAAAAAGAACGCTCACAAAATTATTTACACATTCAATTACTTATACGCTGTATTTACAAACATCTATAGATTGTTCTGAGATGGTTTTCATTTGAAATATTTTCACGTTCACCTATATTCAATAATACTTACTTAAACCTTTGTATAACCAAAAAAGGTTGGTAAAGCATTTAGGAAAAAGTTAAAGCTGGACGTTCAGAGAATGAAATTATGAAAATTAATGAAAAAAATAAAATAAAAAATTGTTCGGTAGGATTGTAATGCATCATTCCCAACACTGGCTAATACGGTTGTCTGGTGTTCCTATCACTTGCTATTATGATCACTAGTCTCCAGGGGGCTGTAGTGAGTTCCTTACTGATCATTACCTGTATTTTAAATATACACTCTCTGGTTCTAGCCTCGTGTTGCAGTGCTGCTATTGTTGTCGTATATCTTCCGTGGGCGGGCTGCCGTAATTGATAGCATCACCTAAAGTTACTCTCGCCATTCGCCTCAAATATATGTCCCTGTCCTTCTGTAGCCAGAGCCGTAAAATGATTAAAGAGACTTAAGAAGCACTTCCACAACATGCGGCCCAGACATATGAGGGGCGAGAAATTGCATCGAATAATACAAATAAAAGACATTGCTCTCTGTCCAGAAGAAGAGTGCTTAAGTTAATGCCTTTTTGTATGCCGAGATGGGCTCGAATCCAACAACAGCAGCAGGTAAAATGAAATTGGACACCTTTTACAGATGGAGAGTGGAAGCAAACAGCAGTTTTCTCTGCTCACGGATACATTAGGAGACTGCAGCGCTCCGGTTTGGCCACGCTCTCCCGGAGAGCCGAGACAGATGCGGCGTTCTGTGACGGTGCTAGCATGCGGTCTCAATATCCAAAGTCACCAAACAACATAAACATGCCAACAACAGGAACTTATGAAAAGGCGACAGGCTGCACATTGTTCTTTATTGTGTGTGTGTGTGTGTGTGTGGAATGAGATGTTTAGAAAGGCCACAAATGAATCTCGACAGCATGTGCATAATAGTATCTGCAGCCATTTCTAACAAAAGATTCTGTCTGGCATTGTTGGTGTGTTTACTAACAGAGCTATTAAAGGAAATGACGTGATTGTCCTCATTTACTCACCCTCGTGTTGTTCTGATGCCGTGTTATTCACTTTCTTTGACTGAAACACAAAGGGAGATCTTCAGAAAAATGTCTGACCATCTGTTTACAACAAAACAGATGAGAATTTATACCATCAATTTGCGAGAAAGACCATTAAGATGTAATAAAGATCTGACTAGTTTATTGTGCTCTTTCATGCATTTCTGAGCTCGGTTTTGCATTGTGTACTGAATTGAGAATGCTTTATAAATGAATAAAATTCAGTACTTACAGAAAATATGAATTGAATTTGCATTCAGGCAACTGATCAAACATTAACCAATATATATATATAAAATGAAATGGCTACATAATTTAATGTAGTAGACTTTAAACTGAAATTGAAACTGAAAGATATTTATAAAACTTAAATAAATAAATATAGATAATGGGTAGATTTGGCTTAGAGAATAGATGGATGTGGTTTGGATAATGGGTGGATAAAGGAGGATATGGTTTGGAAAATTTATGAATGATGGGTGGATGTGGTTTAGTGAATAGCTAGTTAAACAGACGTAGTTTGTAGAAAGGATGATGGTTGATGTGGTTTGGAAAACTGATGGATGGATGTTGTTTAGGGAATAAATGGATAAATGTATGTGATTTGCAGAATAGAAGTATGTATGTGGATGTGATTTATAAATAACATATCAGCAACACTACAGATGACAAGTAGTTTGAAGAATAGATGCATAGATCAATTAATTTATTAATTAATCTAAAGAGACAAGCTCAGTAAATAAATAAATAACCCTATATGTGTAAAAAAAATAAGAGGGTAGGAAAATAACTCATTGCTTAAACTAAACATACTACTCCAACAAAACCAGTTTAATGTAACCTACATTGGAGCAGTGGATGTGTGTAGAGCAGCAGCAGCAGCGGTAACTCAGGGAGAGCTTGGTCTTTCTCAGCTGTTGGTCTGGAGGAGAGACGGCTGTGTGGAGGACGAGGTGAGACTGGGGCGGTTTCAGCGGCGCCTCCAGGCCTGTACTCCACTCATTTGTTCAGCACCACTGGCTTAATAATTACACCTGGGAAGGGCAGGTAATGGGTCGTATCCACGCAATTACGGCTCCCCGCCAAAACACTCATTTATCTTTGTCACGTCGGGTCGCCTTAATTGGAGTCATCGGGGGCAGTGTTGGGTGGCGACTGGGGGTCTTTGGCTGACTATCCTATTGGAGCCTTTGACAGAGGTCACGTCAGGGTCGCCCCTCTGCTACTGTACTCACGACTGTAGTGCTGGAGTTCAGCCGAAGGTCGCTGGAAACAATACTGTAGCATGAGGGCATAACTTCAACATATAAAAAGTTATTGTGCTTACGGCCAAATGGGCTCACATGTGCCTCTGTTTCATTATAGAAACTTGAACTTCAGGGCACTTCCGGATCGCAAAAAAAAAAATAAAAAAATACATTGTATGTTTGTATGTTCAACATTTGTTGCTGTGGGTGAAATATTAAAACTATAGAATTTAATCAGTCTTGGAAAAAATTACAGTGAATTACAGAAACATAAATGTAGAGGTTAAATGAAAAATGCAATTAAAATGTTCATTGGTAAAAAAAATAAATAAATAAAACTGACAAAAGATCAGTAGTATAATGCTCTTATGGGACATAAAACAGTTTTGCAAAAAAAAGTAAACCAAAAAAAAAAAAAAAAAAACAAAAAAAAAAAAAAAAATTTGGATTAAAATAAATGATTAGATAAAGAAGAAAAAAAAAAATAGTAATGAATTGCCATGTTTACTTCACATTCAATTTCTGAAAAGGAGTTTTTAAGGAAACTTTACGTAAATACACTAGTTCACAAGATTAGGGATATTATTTCAATGTTTAAAAAATGTTTTATTGTAAAATATAATAATACATTTTTTTTACTGAAAATATATATATACTGAAATCAGTGATGCAAAGCTGATATTTTACCATCATTACTTCAGTAAGTGTCATGTGAGTCTTCAGAAATTGTAATATGCTTATTTGCTGCTCGAGAAACATTTATTATAATTAGCATGGAAAATAGTCTTGCTGCTTCATATTTCTGTAGAAATCATGATGCATGATGAATAGAAAGTGCAAACGAACAGCACGTACTATAAATAGAAATATTTTGTAGCATATAAATGTCTTTACTGTCACATTTCCCGATTTTAATGCATCCTTGCTGAAAGTAATAATTAATACTGACCCCAAGCTTTTGAATGCCTCTGGGGTTCAGCTGCTCTAGATAAATAAGTGCAAAAGATATTACAGATGTTACATGCTGTTATACCAGCCATTATTCTCTCCAGCATCGCTGCTTTCATTCATACGACCTGTTTATTAAATTGGAGATATTCTTCATATGTACTATGGTGATCCTTCTGGCTGGCGTGCTAACCATTATACATGGACCGTGCACACTTTCTAAAAACGAATGGAGCCGTGGTAATGTGCAACATTGTATTTACAAGGCAATTGGCAGGACTTCATATTTTTTCCATAAAGCCTGCTCTGGGCTGGCTAATGCTCGTACGCAGACACAACACCAGCAAACGCTGACCTGAGGTGAGGATGCTCTTTTTCTGGAAATGAACTTTCCGGAGCAGGTGAGCTCTGTTGTCCATCAGAGAAGATGAAACGAAGCAGAAGAGATTGTTTTCAGACTTGATCTGACCATGTCTGTCTGCCGTCGTGGTGTAAACATAACAGGAGTACTATTGATTTTTGCCAGCAGGAAATCACTTTGTTGAGGATGTGTGATTTACAGAAACTATCACCCAACATGGGGTCTATCTCCGAGGAGGTTTGTGCTTCCGCATACAGAGATCACTCATTGGATCTTCAGATGCTTTAAAGTGGTCATATCATATATTTTTATTTGACTTTATTTATTTATGTTTCCCCTCAGGTCCACTTGGACTATTACTCAAGGTTTATAACATCAAAACAGTCCAGAAACAGATCATTTCCCGACCCTAAAGGCTCATATCAAGGGGAATCATATTTCCCTCGCCCTCAAAGTGTTCCTGAGGGTATGAAATGCTATAAAACATAATTTATTGAAGCTAACCTGCAAAAACTACTTTTTTCTGACACTGAATTCATAAATTTGTGTTGTTCCAGATTTGTATGCTGTTTTGTATTTTTTTAGTGGAATGCAAAATAATCTATTTCATGATAAAATATTGTTGCTATTTTAACTTTTAGTCCAAAATGTATATTTTTTTAATTTTATTAAATTTTTATAAAAAAGAAAAGTTGTCTAATATTCCGATGGCAACTAATTCATCCAATTTGATTTTTATTATTATTTTTAAAGATAATGTATCATTGTCTATATAGATATATACATTAAAAAAAATGACATTTTAAAAAGACTTTTAGTATTTTTAAGGAATTAAACATAATGTAAATACACTATTGCACAAAAATTTAGAGCTGGTAAGACTTTTTTAATGTTTTGAAAAAAAAAAAAAAAACTAAGGTTTTATAATTATATAACAAATTCTTATAATTTAAAATATATTTTTTCCATTTAAATAAATATTTTTATATATGTTTTTCATTATCATTATCATTTTCTTTTTTTATCATTTATTCTTGTGACGCAAAGTTCGATTTTTTCAGCATCGTTACTCCAGTCTTCAGTGTCACACTATTCCCCAGAAATCATTTTTACTGCTCATGAAACATTTCTGATTATTATCAATATCATATATATTATCTATATTATATAAAATTCTTTGGTTCAGAAGCCATTCGATAAAGCATCGCCCTCATTTTAAAATGATCATTTTCTTAGGAAAAACGGCTAGTTTATGCAAAACCCAAATTCAAAAATGCATGTCATTGGAAACCCATATGCTATTATTTTTTAGCGGAACTCAAAATAAGATGCATCTTCATGCAGCTGTTTTCTGCACTGACAACATCTGTCAAGCTGCAAAAAGGACAAAGAAGCAGCAAAAAACAATCTGGGATCTTATTGCATGGTGGTTACATCAGGTATAAATATCTTAACATTTCTAGATGTTCACCTCAGTGTTAACATACTATCGTTCTTCATGCGGCGGTTCTGTCACTTCAGGGCAAAAACTTCCTTCCAGGTGACGGCTCAACTCTTTCTTTTCTCGGCTAAAGTCACCTTTCCTGTCGCTGCAGCACCGTGTCATCCAGTAACACGCTGCCAGGTATTAAGCAGTTTTAATCTCTCTTAATCTCCCTCGCGTTTGGACCAGCCCTTCAACTTCCAAGAGTTTCAACTTCCATGATTTTTGATTTGCATTTACGATACCAATTTCATTCGGAATGTTCGCCACGGTCATAAAAATGCTCACCTTATTCACTGAAGGAATAGTTCAGTTTGCTGAAAATGTCCTCACCCTAAGGCCGTCCAAGATTTATATAAGTTTGTTTCTTCATGGGAATGGATTTGGAGAAATGCGGCATTGCATCACTTGTTCAAACGGACCCTTTTTACCCACACACCTGGGCCGATTTCACCTGCAGGTGTTCGGCATTAACTGCTCTATATAAACTAAAGCCTGGCGTTAGATCGTCGCAAAGTCTTATTTACCCCGGTGAGAATTCTGAGCGTTTATTCCTGTTTGATTCTCTGGTTTGATTTTTGGATTGTTATTTCACTGTTGATTCTCGCTGCCTGCCTTGACCCTTTTGCCTGGACCCGGACTATTGATTACTGCTGCCTGCCCTGACTCTTTCTGCCTGTTAAACAACCACGATTCTCTGCCTTGTCTCTGATTTACCTGTGTACCGACATTCGCCTGTTTGACTACTCTTCATTAAAGCTTTGCAAATGGATCCAGACGTTCCTAGTGATCTGTTACAGTATTCCACATCCCTCCGGTCCATCAGTTAATGTGAAGTGCAAAGCTGTGCGTTTCTAAATAATCATACAATTTTACTTTAAACCTTCACCTTAAATAATTTCATAATCCATAACAATGCTTCCTCCAGTGAAAGGGTGCAACTTTTCTTGCTCCTCTTATCATTTCACATCAAAATCCACACACATATTTCTTTAGAGACTGTTTTCACTTGTAAATGGGCATGTGCATTATTCTCTTTTGATTCAGACTAAATTACTTTTTGGATTTTTGTTTTGTTTTTATCAGATGTTTGAACTTTCATACTGACGGCATCCATTCACTGCAGAGTCTCTATTGATGAGCAAGTGATGTAATGCTACATTTCTTCAAATCCCAGGACGTACTGGGTGACCTGAAGGTGAGTACATATTAATTTTTTGGTTTGCCTTTATCTTGATGGTCCATTTAACACATTCTGTTGACCATAAGTAACACTGCACCTACATATCTACTAACTTTATTAGTAGACTGGTAGTGTAAGGGTTAGAATAAGTTGACATGTATTTGCAAAGTTACTTATAGTCAGTAGAATATCTGTTGGGAGACTATCACGATAATGAGTTAGCAGATATTAATCAGACATTGTGCTAATATTCTAATAAAAGTTAGTTGACTTGTAGGTGCAAGCTACTTCACTGTCAACAGACTGTTCAAAAGCGACCCTTAGAAATAAAGTGTTACCAATTTTTGAAAGATGAACTATAACATTAGGACAAGGAGGATGCTGTAAAGAGATTCATCTCCACACTGCTTTGACCTCAGGACACTTCTGGTTTGTCAGTGCTGGAATTCAAATCTGTTTGGCACATGAATAAAATACAGCGCTCACAAATATATCCTTCAATTACAGCCCACTCTCTTGTCGACCTCAGTGGCTTCATGTGCTTTCGTCGATTGGATCGCTGTCTAATTGGAATTGCGCACTGCAATCCGATCAGTAGAAATACATGAAGTAGAAATACGCGCAAGTGTTGAAACATGATAAAAAAATGAAATGATATGGAAAATGTTGCTAGGAAACTGGGGATGTTGCTGTATATTAAAGATCTGGATGGTATTTCTCCTTATAAACCTCATTTTAAGGTCACGACCTTTGACTTTTGCTTTCACTGTTTATTCTGTGATTATTTTCTAAGACTGAAATGCAAGAAAATAAAGCCCAAGTTAAAGCATAATGGAACATCAAGTATTCTTATTAAAATAAAGTATGTTTATTGTTTTAATAAAGGTGGGTTCCATGCACAGTAAATGTAGAATTCTTAATATGTGTTGAATCGTGCAAACATGTTGACGTTATTATTTGGAATTAATTAAATTAGAACAGTTTGAAGAAGATTGCGAGCTCCGAGGCGAGATGATTAAAATGACATTGTGCCTGATTCATAATACCTGGCCAGTTATGAATAG
The DNA here is from genome assembly GCA_032275025.1 of Enteromius treurensis. Taxonomy (NCBI): domain Eukaryota; kingdom Metazoa; phylum Chordata; class Actinopteri; order Cypriniformes; family Cyprinidae; genus Enteromius; species Enteromius treurensis. The sequence continues at coordinate 2,563,105 of JAUCMU010000143.1, forward strand.
TAAATTTGCATGGTTTACTAGACATATCGTTACTCCAAAAAAAAAAAAAAGAGAAATAAATAAATAAAGAAAGAAAACTTAATTTTAAATTGGTGGATCAGTGCAAATCACAATAACTGTGCAAAAACAAATATATCAAATATACTTATAAACCTTATTAAGTCATGTTTAACAAATAAAGTTATTTATAAAAAACAAAATTAAAAAAATAAAACAAAATTATATATATATATATATATATATATATATATATATATATATTTACCAGTTAATTCGTCAGAATAGAATGCTTAATAAAAAAGATTTAAGATGAAATATGTTGCCTAATACTCTGATAAGATCAAATACTTGTTTGACACAGTAATTCCCAAATAAATTGTTAAGAAAATCATACAATGTGATTTCCGGATTTTTCTTTTTATATTCTGTCTCTCACAGTGGAAATGCACTTATGCTGAAAATTGTAGGTCCCTCTATGATTTCTAAGTAAGAGAACTTGCAAAATCACAGGGTGATCAAATGCTTATTAACTTCACTGTATATGTATATATTTCCGGAGGCCTCCCAACATCTCTCCTTTGTCTGACACTCATTTCAGGTCTTGGAGTCTCTACTAATGAGCTGAATCAGTTGATTAAGGACACATGGAAAGCATGCAGTGTTCAGGAGCCTACAGGAATGTGGTTGGGAAACACTGATATTTATCAATGTACTATAATCAACTTCTTGTTAAGGGCAACACAATAGAAAAATAAATAAATATTTGAAATTAAGATGTTAAGAAAATGTAGGTTAAATGTACACGGTTCAGTGATTATCTGGGATGATCTGTGTAATGAAGGCTTAAGGCTGCCAGCTGGTGTTTCTTAATCAGTGATCTGATTAAATGCTGTTTTTTCCTGCTTGTATATAATCATATAGTTACTTTTAAACTACAACAATCATCAAGCCATAGTAGACCTGCCTGATTATGACATCTGTGACATCATTAAATGGAAAGACAAGTCTCTTTTTGTGTCTTCATCCATCTTCACTTCTGAACTCCTGAAGTGTTCAATGTTCCAGAGTCAAAGACAGAGAGATGAAAAGTTAAACAACACTCAACCAAACATCCACGCTGAGTTTAAAAGTGTTTGGTTTGATCAATGATTGCTGGCCTGTCTTATGGTCTGCAGTCATAAGTTATATTTGCAGAAGACCAACTATTTTCTTTTAATTCGGTGAGAGGAAGACGGAACGAAAGGGTCTCAATCTTTCACCTTGTCAATATTTCACGAGTAAACAGTGACAAACAAGAAGTGACTTTCATTCAGAGCTTGGCCGCCTCCCCAGAAAACATTGTTTCTTTAGGAATGCTGAATCAACCTTTTCACAGCTTCCTTATTTTCCTCCGGTGATGCAGCATCAATGGAAACTGTGTGATTAAATACTTTCTTGCTTTATTTCTTTCTTTAATTGATCAAATGCTGGCCTTCAGGAAGCCTGTTTGTAAGCAGAAATGATGCACTTCATTTTCATAAATAATACATTTGGTTAATTAATCACATTTTTTCTCCCATTTCTCATTACCTTAAGACAATAATAAAAAAAGAATATTTAATTTAGAATTTATCTGATTATCGTATTTCAGTCAGTGCTGGGATTGAGAAGGAATGTGTTCAGCAGGTCACACAGACACACACTATACATTAAATAAATAAATATATGCACGTGTCTACAGCATTTTATAAATAAATTCTTATTTTATGTATAATTCACACACACACACACACACACACTGAAAAAATGGTTGGCTTTAGTAGCTCTTCACCATATGTAACTGTTTGCTGACTCAGGGGAACTGACCCACCAAAGACTGTCCGATTAGAGACAAATTGAAGTGGCACTTGTTTGATGAGAGCAACCCATTTATTGTCACCACTCAACAGACTGTGGTCATGGCTGTGGTTTTTCTACAAAATAGAATAAATAGAAAATAGAGAAATATGAATGAATATACATAATATACAAGGATTGATGATAGTGAAATAAAATACAACAAAATGGCAATAACAAAGCACAATAGATTATGATTAATAACTAAACATTATCAGAAGACCAATATAACATATAGCAATATAAGTCAGGCTGCAATTTCAACCTTAAAAGCGGCATTCGACTGTAAATTGACACCTTATTAGACCCGTGTCACGTGTGACCTAGGAGAACGCATTCGCACAGAAAGTTGTTGAAAACAGCTCTTTAGTAATACAAAGATAAACAAGTGCATTTAACTTGCTTGAACTGCACACAACTCGTACTGAGAAACGAAATTTAACTAACACTAACATGATAGAAGATATCTATTTATATTAACATTTAAACAGCGGGTTTATGCACACGTCTGCTATGAATACACACGC
>JAUCMU010000143.1:2609420-2622664 GCA_032275025.1 Enteromius treurensis
GGTGGAGGGCTGCAGTGATGGTTGACTTTCTACAACTTTCTCCCATCTCCCGACTGAATCTCTGGAGCTCAGCCACAGTGATCTTCTTTACCTCTCTCACCAAGGCTCTTTTAGCAAACATTTGTGTTTTGAAATGCATTTAATATATTTCCATATAAGGTGTAATTTATTTTCAAATTGATAAATAATTATACACCTGATTATTGCAAATACTAATAGCCTACAGAAATGTTTCATTGATATGTCAATACTATAGGCTATATAAGAGATATATTAGCCTAAATATCTTCAAGTTAAAAAATGCCCGCCTCAGTTACTTTAGTAGCAAAGCAAACTATTTTGTCAAAACAAATAGCTGAGGCAAGCTACTGTACTCTTACCTTAAAATATCAGATTCAGAAGGTAAACTTCTAACAAGGTGACTGGCCTGTTTCTGCCCCAAACGTGTGTTAACTGAGATTGTAAGTTTAGTGAGCGGGTACAAAATCCAGCGAAAATGGTGGATTGCTTCACGGCAGCAACAAATGGATGTACAGAGCTATCATCACTACAGTATATTCCACTCGCTTAACTGTATGCGGCTCCAAAGTCACGAAAATACACAAACCTACACACAATTGCATTTATCATTCATTGTGTTTCAAAGCAGGTTTCCCCATCACTGCTGTACACGTGCTACATCAGTCGGGCTGTAGTGTAAGTTTTATCTGAGTTTTGCTAAGGTTTTAGATTGCATGTTCTCTACTTCTGTTCGTTTTTTCCTTATACATCAGAAGGATTCACTGTGGCACAGCGGTCGGTCGTGTTTTTAAAGAGATACAGACTCTTGGATTAGTCTGTCTTTTCATGAGATGGAAGATAACGCAAACACCATATCCCTTGGGTTTTCATGAAAAGGATTTAAATGTTCAGGAACTTCACATAAGACACCATTATGAAATAGCATTTTATGAAATTATGTAAAATGTTATATTAATTGAGTTGATTTTGCCGTCTTTTTCTTTTTATTTACAGTTAGCGATTATGTATGTAACATGTTTGTTACGTGTATTATAAAATTCCATTTTACCTATATTCCCAGTATATAATTAGTGTACAAATTTACTGTGTATGCAAAAACCACAAATAAAAAACCCCAAAACATAATAATGTGTGAAAACTGTGTTCTTTTGTCATTATTTCGTTAATGTTAAAAATGTGTATTTGTAGAATACAAAAAGTCTTCGATTGTAAATATAGATTTTGTTAGTACCAAGTGGTCAGGATGGAAGTTATCAAATTGGATATGACACAATACAATGTATGCAAAAAAAAAAAAAAAACACAGTCCAAAATGAACATTTCTGAGCCACTTTTTGTGATGTCATTAACTGTGACACCAGTGAGATGCTGCGAGTCGGTGGAGGAAAGAAACTGTGTTTGGCACGAGTCTAACAATGCACTTGTTTGTCCGAACGCCTGAGAAAGACGCTGATGAAGCAATTTCTGCTGGGCTTTCTCTTCAAAACTAGGTCCTGTAAATAAAGGAGAGGCAAATTGAAATCTAATAGTCAACACGGACGAGGCTCTTACGGCCTATACAGGACAAAAGATATTTGTTAGCGTGCTGCTGTAAAGGCCTTTTGCATCTTTACAACATGGGCTCTTCTCTCTCCTGTCCTCTCCGCTTATGGCCGCTTTGCACCATTGATGACTGTTTCCCTCAGGAATAAAACTTAATGGGCAAAGAATTTGAGAATTTGAAGTCTCAGGGTGAGAGCCCAAATGTCAAATTGAGCGAGTACAAGCGTCCGTGATTGAAGGTGATCAAACTGACAGTACAAAGCTGGAGGTTTTGATGGATGCACACGCTATAATGAACTGTAATAGATGAAACACCATACTGAACAAGGAAGAATACATAACCATTCATCATCGACATGCCGTTTGTGCTTTTAACTTTACTGGAGCCTACATCTGCATCTTTTAAGGTCTTTAATGTTCTGGATTAGTGAATTTTTAGGTTGCTACAGTATATTCCTTTGCTGGTTGTATTTTGTCTTTCCTTTTTTTGTGGAAGCAGAACAGAGTTTTAATGTTTTGGTGAATCTCTCGAACATCGTTGCTAACATACCTATATAAAGTAAGTTTCTCTTTAAACTTGCTGTGAAGTCTTAAAAATATTGTTCTTAGGGTGACAGATGGCAAAAAACAAAACAAACAAAAAAAACAAGACACATAAACAGTTTATAAAAAGCAACCAAAAGCACTGTTTCACAAATGAGCCAGGCTTAGTCTGACTTATTTTGAACCAAATCAACATGAACACGTCAGACGAACTGAAATAAATCTGCCTTTTTTTTTTCTTTTTTTTTTATGAAACAGGCCCCAGGTTTTCTTAATTACAGCATGTTGTGCATGCTCAGTAAAAAATAAGACACAGTCAGCCATATTAAAAAAACAAATTCACGCTTTATAACTGTTGAATAGACAAAATGAAATATTTTGACCTCATTGCTAAGATACAGGAAAACACAGTCAAATGCTTAAAATAATCATCACAATCTCGGCATCAAAATAGAAACGGGTCATTCCGCTCCACAGACGCAAGTATTGCATTGAAAGGGTCGGGAGAACGTAAAACTTAAAAGTATATACTGGTTAGCATCTTTTTTTCCCCACATAAATACTTGTATAAAAACATTTTGTTGGAAAATCACTGTAATCATTATTGGAGGACAGGTGTTTGACGCGCCGTCTCACCCGACAGATGCATCGAACATATGTTGCAATTACGTAAAATCGCAAAAGAAAGTAAATTTTTTTTTTAAACCAAAGTTCTTTTCAAACAGCAGGCTAATATTCTAACACAGCCGTCTTCTCTGTCTTTTTCCATTCGCACTTTCATGCATCCACACTAACACACACACACACACACACTGACACGCACACGCACGCATCCAATGCATGTATGCTTCCTCCTGGATTAAAGATAAGGCTCCTCTTCTAGGTAACAAGATTGTGTTTCTGTAGAAGCAAAGACATCCTTGTTTTAATTTACATAATATGTACAAGACAAGTAGTCCAGTCTGGGAAGTGTTTCTTTCACTTTATAGTGTCTCTAAGCCACTCCCAATGTCTTTATTTGTACAGTTCCAGCTGGAATGTGAATTGTGGCAAAACAGAAAGGGAATCCATTTCCATGTCATTTAATGGAGCATCCAAGAATCTGTAAAATACGGCATGATGTCCAATAGACGATGATACCGCGACAGAGGTGCATGATGATGATGATAATACAGTTTATGGTACTAACGTAGTACACCACAACAAACATCCACTTTCTTAATGGGTATAAAAAGATATAGGGTGACCATATGTCCTCCTTTTCCATCCAGGATTTCTAAATTGCTTGAAATGTGCTGGTCTTGGCTTTGTTTTAACGGTGACATGCTCTCTGCAGTCTTTATATATCATATGGATGCTTATTTGCATTGCTTTTACCATTTTCTGTAGATCCCGCCTCTCACACACCACGATTGGTCGATTATGTACAATACTTGCACGCTATTGGACAACCTGATCATTACCTTCTGCAAAAGCAAAACAAAGCTCAAACCTGGACTTTTAAGGCAATTTAGAAATTAAAAAGAGGATGTATAGTGACCCTAATATAGGATACGGCCAATAGGCTTCAAGAACCAATGTGGGTCATTCCTGCTATGCTGAACATTCTAATGTCCTTGAATGTTTTTAATTTTGTCCTTGCTTTCCGTTCTGCTATTTGTGTGTGACATTCTTGTCATCATCTTGCAGGAGTTGATCATTTTGGAGGGAAAACTACTTCCTGCTTGATTGAATCTCAAAAACGTATCCTCCTCAAGTACACTTTCTCCCGTTATCTTGCGAGAATCATGTTACAATTAAGTTTAGGTGCCTGATCTTGACCTGAATGTCTTCAAGACCATCTTACAGAAGTACTTTCTACATTTTCATGTGTGTTTTGAGCAGTTCGACAAGGCCTAACAGGAATGACCCAGCGTTAACATCCAAAAACTGAAAGAAAACTCAAAATGAAAACCTCACCGATTATGTCAGACATTTTCCACGGTCGGTGTAAAACAGCACTGATAAATGATGTCACAGCTGTCAGTGATTTTCAGAGTGAAAGCGGCATGGCATGATGGGTCCTTTCATCATAATACCGAACGATCAAGACTCGTTTTAAAGATTCACAATAGAGAGGCCGTCAAGTGAGTGTCATATTATCATTTACAATTCAAATTCGCCAGCTCACCTTGAGGAATTAAATTTGGGCAATTTCATATGAAGCAATTATCGCTGACTTCACAGAGCAGGAGTTCTTCTGAAAGGCCTTATTAGAAAGATATAAAGAAGAATTTTATGCTCAGAAATTTTTAGAATCCGTTTAAGGGGCGCTGGTTTACATTTAATTACTTCTGCATGCTGTTGAGTCAACAAAACTAGATGCTTATCTCCCATTTGAGATGTTAGTCTGATGCTTTTGACACATTTGGGGGGTTGAGCTGACTTAAAGCCAGGAAAAAAACAATACAATGTTTTTTTTTGCTCCCAAAGAACATCCCGTATGATTATTCCAAACACATCAATCATACACTACAATGATGATTCTTGTGAATGACAAACCCGAGAGTGTTTAACCCACTTCACAACAAAGATTGAGTCCTCTCCTGAGAGTCTGTTGTCCGTCACGCTGTCCCATATATCTGTGATTGGGTCTGGCGATTGGTTCATGTTGGGGGTAGAGAGGACGCCTCCGAGGACGTTCTTGGAAGAGAGCAGGCGGCTCACTGTGGTAGGGTACGAATGTCTGACAGAGGGGCTGCAGGCACGGAAGGATGGAGGCCAGCGGATGGGACGGCGCAGCGTTCTCGTGCCCCCAGCCCCTCCAGGGCCTGGGATGGGGGCTCAAAGCCCCTGTTCATGTGCAGGGGCTGGTGAGCCTGGCAGTAGTCCACGATGGGCTGCTCGTACCTGTAGAACGCCAATGTGCCCATCTGTTGAGGGGCCTGAGGGAGAGAAAACACAGAGAGGAACATGGTTAGCATTACTGCAGGATTTCAGAGAGAGATTTGCTGTAGGATCAGCGATGACAGCTGTATCTTGTGTGTGGTGTTGTTGATTGTTAATGAATTATTTCATCAGTCATTCCACTGCAATAATTTATTATCATTTATGTATATATATATATATATTACACGTTAGAAATTATTAGTTGTACTGCGCGCACCAACCCCCCACACCCCCACACCAACAACATAATGAATAATTCATAATTAGTAAAGTAACAGAATAATTTTTTCAGTATACAGCAAATTACTAGTGATATTATTATTATTATTATTGTAATTATTATTATTATTATTAAATAGATACACAGAGATAGAGAGAGAGAGACAGACTGAATGAAAATTATATAAATACAACAATATAGTAATGAAGACATATAATAATAATAACAAACTAAAACAATCTGCACATATAAAACATTATATGATAAGTATATGATATATGAATTATATAATCATCATTACTGCAGAAGAAAAAAAAAAATATATGTACATATATATTTAATGATAACCACAACAACAACAATACTAATATTTATAAAATGTAAAAAATTATAAGAGGAAGAACAGCAACAAAGCAATTTAATTATAAAATATAAAAAAAAATTATATGTAAAGTATATAAGTATATGAAGTAAATATATAATTATAGAAAAATTCTACGTTAGGAAATCAGCAAAATAATAGTAATAATAAAAGTCCACAGTGATTTGTGTTGTCATCAATTTTAAAAAGTTGTTAAAATGTTTAATTAAGGTCTATTATTATCATTTACCATTTGCAGGCAACTTGGTTACTCTTATTATATATATCTTGGCTATTCGTATTATGTGGTTTATGTAAAAACACAGAAAGTATATCAACAGAAAAAACGGATATGGATCTGCCCCTTAGCGTAAATGTAGCCTTAAAATGTGTCAATGTCCAAGCGAGTGCAGCGCGCACGGATAAAACCTATCTAAAGTGTGTGAAATGTATTTTCAGTGGAGTGCAAATGAGTTCTCCTCTCTCGTAAGAGACCCATGAGCTCCGCAATCAACCCCATAAATACATTCTCCATTTGCAGCAACAGGCCAATCAAAAGTTTAACACACAGCCAATGAAATGAGATTGGCAAGCTCTCCTCGACCGTGCCAATACAACCAGCATTCACAAATAACAGGAAATGCATCTGCCAGGTGGAAGACGGTGGGAATGCTAATAATATTAGACGTGGCATCAAGATCAGAAGATCACATTGAAAGGGTGTTACGGTTTCAGTAATTAACATCACATTCACATTCAGATTTTTTCCTTCCAACAACCTTCACAAAAGAAACCCTAATTACTCCTTTGAGTCTAATTTGGCTGTAATTAGTACCTTTGGAATGCAGAATGTGATAACATCATTTAGAGTTCATCATTAGGGTAACCAGGACTCACGAATGAACTTGCGCAAAGAGGTATTGTAACACGTCAAACATGCTTTTTATCAGACGACAGTGATGCTGCAATAAAAACACTGGATGAAATTGATACGCCTACTTCAGCACAATATAGCGGCTAGAAATGTGTGCTCGTTATTATAAAGGGATGGCGCACGCAAAAATAAAAAAGTAGTGGAAAACAAAAGGAGATGTTTTGTAAAATAAAAACCGAACCAGTGCATACAGTATATGACTAGAGCGCTATATTCAAGTCAAGTCACATTTATGCAGATTGTTTTAACAGGAAAATTGTTCAAGTTTGAAAATTCAGTAATAATAATAAATAATTAGAGATTAGTCATAAATCAGCTAAATTCAGTTTAATACTGTTTCAATAGAGTTCGTAATCAAAGTTTCTTTCTAAATTTATTACTAAATACACTTAAAAAATACAATTTTCTCATTTTAAATAGAACAGGATATAAAAAATATAAAAACCAAGCAAATTAGAATTAAACAAAATATCATATTAATTATCCTAAAATGAATAAAAGCATTAACATAAGAAAATAATGCAGAGTTAAACATGAAAATATAATTTAAGCAAAATAAAATAAAAAATAATATTATATTTATTATCTTAAAATAAATAAAAGCATGAACATAGGGAAATAATGCTGAATTAAAAATGAAAATATAATTTTTTATTAAAAATTTAATTAGAAAAAAATACCCCAAACTTACCATAGTTTTGTTGCTGTATAATGTGAGCATGTTGATTCAAATCAAAAAATACCTTTCTTAATTCAGTTTTATTCAGTTAAAATAACATTTTAATTATATTATAATTTTTTATTTAGAAAATATATAATAATAATTACTTATTATTATTATTATAAGTATTAGTATGAAAGTATAAAATTAATATAAAAAGACGGCATAAGCATTACATTAAGACACCATTAGACACCCCCCAAGAAAGAAAAAAAGAAAGAAACAAAACAAACAAACAATAAATGAATAAATAAGAATGTATAAGATTTTATAAGAATATTAAATCTATTTAAGATAGTAATACTATAAAAACACATTATATTTAAATCAGAATATACCAAGTTAATGGTAGGTGTTACCAAGTAAAGCAAAACATAAGTGTACTGCAAATAATATAAAAGTCATTGCTACTGATTTGGCAGACAGTTTTGATTCTTCCCTAAGCGCATGTTTGTGTGTGTGTGCGTGCCGAACTGCAGTACGTTTGACATTTAAATCACAGAAAGCACATCACAAACATGGTTTATTACACACGGACATATGTCTGTGATGCACACACATCTTCATAAGCAACATCTAAACATGGCAGCGGTCGGCGGGCCGCTCTGAGCTGATTTATATGCAGTCCTGGGCTCCAGAGAGAAAGCGCTTACATACCACTGCTTTTATTCTCTTAAATGGAGGGCTTGACTCCATTAAGTGGAGACCACTTATTGCATTACAGCCATTTTGCTGATACTGTGCATTTGACTCCAACCATCCCAACCTCTGCCTCACCACTGCTTTGAATTGTATATAATTATGTGTTAATTAAGTCATATTAGCTCCTGCCTGTTTTTAAGGAAGCACACCCAGCAATAATGTGCAATAATGCGTGAGATAAGCAGGTAAGTTTGTGAACAACCAACTGGACAGGTTGATGCTTAGCATCTTCGTTTATTAGGAACAAATAAACTAGCTGAAAGCATTACGAAGATCATCATAACCTGCAATGGGATGACTGGTGCAGAATATCTAATGCACATCATGCTAATGATGCATGCGATGATTGATATAATATTGTCAATTATAATTGTATAGTCAGTTACACTGTTTCTTGCCTGAATTTACACCACAGAAACAGGTTTTATCATTTAGGTGCTAACACGAATTAAAAACATAAACATCTTTGGAATAATTAAAATTTTTTGAAAGAAAGTTTTTGAAAGAAGTCTCTCATGTTTTCCAAGTTTGCATTTATTTGTTAAAAAAAAACAGAACATTTAAATGAATGTTTAAAATAACTCATATATATAAAAAAAAAAAAAAAAAAAGTTATTTCAAATGCTCATCTTGAGGAACATGTGACATTTAAAAATAGATCAATGATGCTGAAAATTCAGCAGTTCATTATAATGATAAAATACATTTTACATTTTAAAGTTATTATAAATTGGAATAATATTTCTCAATTTTGGCAATACAACCTTTATTGCTTGCATAAAAAAATGTAGTACATTGTGATAAATTTGTATTTTTGGTAAATATGCAAGTATTTTCTGGTGCTTCTGAAAGGCAGTATTAAATGAAAAAAAAATTAAAAAAAATAAAATTTAATTAAAAATACCATATATATATATATATATATAATATATATGTTAATCATATTATTAATTTTTATTAAGAAATAATAATAATAAAAATAATAAATAAATTAAAATAATATTTCACAATTTTGTCAATGCAACATTTATTGCTCATTTTCAAGGATGTCTTGTCTTTTGGGGAAACATGCAAGTATCTTTTGTTGCTTCTGAGAGGCAGTACTAAATGAGAAAAAAAAAAAATTAAAAAAAAAATATATATATATTATTTATACAACAAGCAAAAAAAAAGTTGCACATCTTCGTCCTGTTCAAAAGTTTTCACATTCTGTTTGAGTCCCTCAGTTGTCCCGATTGTGAAAAGACGGATCTCAAAATCATACAGTCACTGCAGGAAAGGGTTCAAATATGCAAAAGATGCTGAAAAACAATTCACTGCATTATCTAAAAGCAACATTACACTTTAATTTAGTTCTGAAAGAAAAACTAAGGATAAATTCCTCCTGCGGTGAACAGGGACTGATATAATGCTTTTGCCAATTACACCTTTAAATGTCTCAAATGACATCAAGGGAACAGGTTCCTTCGAGCGATTAAGAACGACCAAGGAGCGTCTTGCCAGAGCTAAGAGAACCGAAACGCAATCTTCTGCGATTGATTAGCAGCATCGCGGCCATCTGTGGACTCTCTAAACCGATTGTGTTAAACCAGCGGACGCAAAGCCATGCAAACACTGCAGAGCCTAGACGCAGCGTCCAGAGACATGCTGCATGTTCCATCAGCCCGCAATTGGATTGTGCTGCATTACCCAGCAGAAGACAGATCGATTTACGACGAACGCTTGTCAGATTAAATACGGCCCTGCCGCCCAGTCGCAGTGACGGCTACTGAGATATGTTTATGAAATTGACTTTAGGAAGCAGGCAGAGGAGTGTGTGTGTGTGTGTCTGTAATGGCACTCCATTTGTGTGTTTGTTTCCGATTCCCATCCTGATTCATACAGCATATGGCATTTGTAAGTGGAGCGCGCCCAAAAAGTGTTTAAACACTTAAAAATGTGAAGGCAGACAGACATCGTGGGCGTTTTGTCAGGTCATTTTTAAATAAATTATATTTGTTTAAAATATTAAAATGAGGGCATGAAGTGCCTACAAGATGTAATGCTCCAATGGAAGAGCATGTGGAGTCAAAAGCACACTTTCACATAAAGACATTAAAGTTTTAAATGACAGAACAAAAAGAAAAATTGAAGACAAGATGTATGTTACTTTTCTTCATCGTCTTTGCATCAGCAGGTGCTTTGGGGATGTTTGGTGAATGTTTGAAATCAGAGGAAGCACAGGTGCACAAAATCACATTAACTATCCACTAACCGCAAAGTCACTCAATGCTTTTTGTTGTAATTTTCACCCCTGATTTATTGTTTAAGCATTTCCAACTTCCCCCCCCCAAAAAAAGAAAAACATCTTGTGAACACCTGGATGTTTGTGGGCAGGTGCGTAGGCCACAGTCAATAAAAACTAAACAAAGCAAAACAAACAGAAAAAGTTATGTAGAATATAAGACATATTTTATTTAAGATGAATATTATTATTGTTGCTGTTGCTATTATTATTATTATTAATGAAAATTTTATTTGAATGATGTCTGATAGCATCATATTTTTATGTTTTAAAAATAATATTATACAATTTTGTAGTATAACTTAATACTACTATTACAGTACTACAAATGTTCTAAATGTTTTTAATAATAGCAAAAATCATATTATATATATATTCTTTAAAAATATGTATTATTTATTAATTGTTATATATCCAATAATATAAAATAACTATTTTATTACATTACTAGTTTTAGTAATGTAATTTTTTATTTGTAACTTACATGTCGAAATACCTTTCAGGGCCACTGTATACTGTAAATGAAGAAAACGATTATGTAAATCTGCTAAGTAGGGGGTCCACATAAAGGGCCTGTAGAACGACTTCAAGGCTCAGTTTGCCTAATTACTTAGATGGAAATAAAAAAGTGAAAATGTTGTTTTAGAATCATTTAAATGAGCGCATGGCTCTATTGTATCGAATAAATTGCCACTTTTTGCATGTTTACAACCACGTTGAGAGAGGACGCCTCTAGACTTCAAGCAGCGTTTCAAACGCGTAATCGCTTGCTAATTTCCTTGTTTTGCACGTCCTTTTATACGCCCCAATTACCACTGCATTCTGGCAATTTAACAAAAGTGTTTTTTACTATGCTCTCCAGGGCTTTCGTTTTAAATGCATCTAATGGCGTCTGATTGTTTACATAGGTGCAGATCAGTGAAATCCACAAGGTTAGATTCATCTTCATGCAGTGGAGTCACATTCATCTGGGAGCGAGGACTCGGGAGTTAGCGATCATCGACCTTTGCTGGATACAATCCCCATTTGTACAGCCTTGTCAATCCTATTTCTCTGTTTAATGGACTGCTCGAGCGATCATTCGGTATCCAGCTAAGCTATCAATTATCTATAAATGTAAATGGGATTAAAGTTTAACCGTTCCCTTTCCTTTTTAAAGTGCGAAGGGAATAACAGCCGACAAAAGAAGCGTGCAAACTGTACATAAAACAGCATTTCTGATCTGAGCGCTTGACTGTGGTGTTGTTTCCTTCACAAACACCCTTCTGCTCCCTTTTCCTTCTGAAAACAGGATTAAAGATGCTTGGGAGTGATGAATATTTTAAAAATAAAAGGCTTTTTGGCTTCGCCGACCCGTTGTCCATCCCGGTTTAATCACAAATATTGGGAGCTTTTACTTTTGGCTGCTGCGGTCGGAGCTTTTAAAGATGTGACTCATAGCGGTTTGCGTCTGGGCTCCTGCCAGCTCTCTGTGTTAAGAGCTAAGTGCAGTTGATGCACAGGATTGCACGCTTTAAAAACTCCTCGTCTTCACAATACACAGCTTTGGAGTGCTGTGCTTTCTTTTGCGTTTCTATTCACGAGCTGAACGCACAACAAATAAAGGTTATGTTTGGATTGAATCCTATCGTTTGCAACTAGGAGTGGTACAGTATGCCTACAAGCATATACCATGGCAATGAACATTGTTGCTGAAAAACGTTTTATATATAATATCAGGGTTGTTATCGCTAACAAAAACTAAACCGATAAAAAACTGAACCTTGGCTGTCGTGTGATGCCACATGCATAGAAACTCAAAAAGGCCTGCTCACGATTGTTAAGCAGATAATTGCCAATAGTGAGGCATTTCTGAATAGTTTAATTAGGTTTTCTTGGAAAATGTCTCATGAAAAATTAACTGATTAATTCAAAGATTTTCAGTAATTATTTCCTCTCTCTAATGCCGCCCCTATTAGGCTGCCACGTTCAGCTTTTCAGCATTGCAAATGATCAATGCTACTATTTCAGCTCTCTTCAAATATCATTGGGCACTCTCTAATTACACAATGCAACCATTAACCAACATTACAGTACTGTATTAATTCAAATATATACTTCCTCAGGGATATTTCGAGCAAATATTTTATTTAAAAGTGTTTGGCTGACACAAAAAAACTATTTGGGAATCCCCGCATTACATAACAAACATAAAAGTGCTCCTATTATGGATTTTTGAAAATAAACTTTCATGAAGTGTGTAACACAGCACTAATGAATGAAAACGTCCTGCAAACTTTTAAATCTAAATGTTATTGTCTCCTAATAGAAAGAGTCGACTCTGAATCATTGAAATTAAAACGAATCCAAAGCCGTTTCATGTTGACATATTGCCCACTTGTTGGTCATTTTGTGTTGGTCTGAAGGATAAAGCAAATTTATTCTTTGCCAATAGGTAGGTGTTAAAAGCTCACAAACAGTGCTTTAAATAAAAAGCGTCATGCAAAGAAGGGGTTTGAAAAAATGAATTGCTAGGTGAATGATCTGGTAGTTGTTGAAATCAATGAGGTAAAAAATAAATGCATATCAGATTTCCACTTGTGTTCTGAGCGTGCAGCGCAATTCAGATGCTCCGCTCAATGTTGTGTCAGAAAGTGATAAGACTTTCAGTTTTATGGACGTCGCCATCTTTGATACTACTTCGGTCACTGTCGCTATGGTTACTGGTAAGGACTGGTAGGGGCCTGACTCCCATTGCACGTTAATTCTACTGTAGGCTGTAGGCTGCTGTGTGAACGAGACATTTCGAGACTCACACCCGTAAAGAAAATACGGTTGTCAATGCCAAATACAAGATTGACAACCGTATTCTGCTGTTGGGTTTTTAAACCTTGTGTAGCAAATGACAATTTGTCTCTGGGGCGTGCCTTACTTTACGTGGCCTATAAAGGTAGCCTTAGGTGTGGTAGGAAGGTACGTCTCATAGTTACGGGTGACGTCATCCATTTC
>JAUCMU010000143.1:2664515-2676479 GCA_032275025.1 Enteromius treurensis
GCTCAAAGGCAAATCGGTCTCTCTGGCGAGTTCCCATATGTAACGTCGAAGTGATTCGACTGAAAGGGTAACTAAACCTATATACCCATAAAATAGAATTAAATATAAAAATAATACTTGTATTTCAGCTACATGCCTAGGCATATTTTCTTTAATTTTTAAATTAAATTAACTAAAACTTTAATTTTAACTAAAACTTTACAATTAAAAGAAGGCACAAAATCTAAAACCAAAACTCAAAATTGTATTTAATAAATAAAAATTCAATAAATAGTGTATTTCCATATAAGACATACCATTTTTTGTAAAACGCTTTTATATATATGTTAAATAACATTATTGCATTTGAAATATAAATAAATAAATAGTGTATTTCTTTTATCTCAGGTATACATATTTTCTATAACCATTTTTACGTTTTTTTACAGTTGAGTTATACAGTTTTCTTTTGGAGATTTAAGGTTTGGATCAGTATATTGCTTTCTGGGGTCTTTAAAGCATCGTAGGATTTTCTGAAGAGACAAAGAATAAGATGTGCTTGGTTCTTCTAACGGAAGGCTTTATTTTTTAACCCTTAATTGCACCTACATTCAATCACATACCGTGCTTAACGCATTCGTAACTAAATGTACTGTGTTCTAATCAAGTTTTCTATTCATGTTTTTATAGTAAAACACATCTTAATCGGAATATTAATACCCCTATCTGCCATATGTGGGTCAAAAATGCTTTACCATCTGTTATCCATATATCTAATTACATATAAGCACTGTTAAATATGTTCATGCTCAGATTTAGTAAGAAAATAAATATCAAGCTGTTATTTAGCAGATGCTTTCACACAAAGCCATTTATAGTAAACACATTACAGTGACAGTGACCTGAGGTTAGGCACACACACACACACACACACACACGACTGCTTCATGTCCAGCATGCAGTCAGGGGGTGGTGTTGGTTTAGCGGATGCGTTCTCAGTGGGATTGTGTTGGAGACCTCAGCGTGGCCGAGCGTTCATGTCTTTGGCCATATCTCTCACTGTTTGAAAACATTTGTACCAGCCATGCACAGTGACCCTCTGGATGTGGTGATGCCCTTGGGCATGTGCCCAAATGTCCATATGGTCAGCTGCTTTCCACAATGCTAGAACGCTGGGTTTTCAAGTGGGTTTTCACTGACAAAACAGCACGTTTTATAAAGAATAGGCATCTACTTAAACACTGCTTTTTATATCATTGAAATACTAGGATATATATATATATATATATATATATATACACACACACACACACACACACAATAACACTTTCTATTTTCATTTTAATTTAAGTTTTTTATTCAAGTTATTGTGTTTGTTACGTATGTCTGCATATTTATTATTAATTTATATTTCTGTTATTTTAGCAAAATAAGAAAAGAAAAATAAAAAACTGTTGCCTTGGAAACTATTATATATGTATTATATATTATATATGATTTATTATTTATTAAAACCCATAAACTTGACATAAAATAAATATTTATGGACACATTTAATAATAATAATTATAGCTAATAACAAAAATGACTCAAGTGTAATCTGAAATTGAAATCAGAAGGAAAAATATTAAAGTAACAATTAGAGCATCAGTGATACTAATGCAGCATTCAACATATACATATATGCATAAAAGCTTGTGGTTTCATGTACAAACACATACCTAGATGCAGCTGAGAGTAAATGTGTGAGCAAACCACTAATTAGCAGACTAATCAATCATAAAAAGCATGTTTTTATGGCATAAACCCAACGCAATCCAATAAATAGCATTTCTATAATTCTCACCCAAACACAGACGAGGATGAGCTACAAAGCGATCGATGTCTAGAACAAACCACAAACACACGGCGCAGAAGAAGAATCAACAACAACAGCACTTAACCTGGGGGACTTGTTAATAAATGACAGTCGATAGCGAGATAGAAAAAAAAAGCTAAAAAATTCATCAAAACCAGCCGCGCCACAAGAATCCCACAGGCGCTGGTTCTACACCATGTTAAAGCCGTCTCTATCAGAGGTGAGGGATGGGATGTCTTCAGCGAGGATCAGCTTTGCCAGAAGCTCTCTCAGGACCATCTACTTCGCTCTATCACCAGACATACGCAACTCTCCCTTGGAGCCAAAATTGATTATGAGGCCTTAGCTACAGACAGCTTATTGTGCATTGTTCTCCATCACTCTAAACATGATAGTCACTGGATTCTACGCTTGTGTCACTTTGTTTTTCTTCTCGGCCGTTGGTTTTTTGAGGGATGCTTTCTCTTAATGCGCTTTTTACTGTTTGGATAGTGGAAAGCACTTCCAAAATGCATTATACTTTTGAAAAGTTTTGGTTCGGTGAGTATTTTGAAAGAAGACGTCTGTGTACCAGGGCTGCATTTATCTGGGTAACACTTTATTTTGATAGTCCACTTTAGATGATCGACTTACAGTAAAATGAAAAAGACTGCAGCATTTCTATCGCAAAAAGGTGGCCAAAATTGGATATTTGAATTAAATGTTTGGTCAACAAAGAAAGATATGATCATCCTGTAAGTGTAACAGCAATTTATCAGCCCTTTGGTGCCCTTCACAGGCATTTAATGTAAATTATTTATTTTGTATTACATTATATATTTTACAGTGTTATTCATTGAAACCATTATTAATAAACCATATAGGCCAAAACATATTCCCTTGTTGTTTTTTTTATGGATTACAAGTCATGAAAACTGAAATATTAAGTCGTGTTGGTGGTGGTGAAATTATTACTGACAATAAAAGCCTACTAACGTCAACAGTCAAATATGTTTCACTCGATAAAGAACGTATTACCTACTGTAAAATATAATGCACTGGCTTCATCTTGGTTTTTCCTTTCTCTGCACCGGGTTTACACTGGTGTCCTTTCCCTGATATAGACTTGTTGTCCATCAATTATGATCATTTGTATTCAGCCGCAAACATAAGGTGAGAACACGCACAGACATAGGCGCAGATGCGGGAATATACTGCACTGCGTCAATTATAAAATACATTTATATAAATCATGTTAAGCATATATATGCATGTTTTAGAATTTTATTTATGTATATTTCTGCGTTTAGTATATATTTAAATTCCGAACCACCAAAATACATACCTATATCAATCTAAAATAACTGTGTCAGGATTTACGTATTGAAACTGTGTTTTAGCGCCACTTAGTGGACATTTCTCTTTTAAACTGTGACGAAACGTTCAGTGAGGCACGTAAAAACAGTTTTGCACAAAAAGTGCACAGAGGTACATATTTTTATGACACCAGGTTGTGATAAAACATTTCTATTTTAATATCTGGGTGAACTATCACTTAAATGTTGTATTGGTAAATAAAAGTATTAACGAGAACCAAACAAAAACATCTGATACAGTTAACAATGTGGCTGATCAGGATGCAAGTGAAGTGTAAATGGCCTCTTTTTTGTCTTAGCAAATGAATTTCCATGTAAATGTAGTATTTGTTGGCCCACGTCCACCTTCCAGCGTTTAGAGCTCGGGGAAGCAGATTGATAGCCGGGTGTGGGCTTTATTTATCATTGTGCAGAGGTCCTACAGTGCATTTGATTAATGTGTCCTGCATACTATCAATCTCAGGGATTGATCCCTCAAATAGAAGCACCACGGGCTGTGGTTTCCAATCACTTGTGATTTTCATGATGCTGTTTATGAATCTGTGAACACAGAAATAACAGCATTGCGGAGCATGAAAAAAGTGATGAGTTTTTCCTCTGACAGTGTAATTTTAAAGGCACGAGTACCTGCGGAACTGGAAATCAGCTTTAACATCTCGTTACAGACGGAGAGGAATGGTTGGGGAAGACGGCTCTTGTCATAATTAACGCTGACAGCTCTTAAGCAGATACGGAAAAGACAAATGTTACACTAAAGACATCATTCCATGTTATTTGATGAAAAAAAAACTGTCATACTTGCAATTCCAACTGTTCTTATTTTAAAGAGCTCTTACAAAATGAGAAATTAAGATGATTTTAAACTCAATAATAGTGCAAAGCCAGGCAAAACATGCTGCCATGATGCCAGACTGGAGCTGATCTGGATGGTTTATAAATGGGTCAGCATTTTATTGCGTGGAGGAACCAGGGTCACTTTAGGAATTAACTTAAATTTGAGCAGTAAATAATCACGTAGTAACCAAAAATGTCAAAAAGGCTACTCAAGTGACCTCTCAAAAAATAAAAAAATAAAAAAATAATAATAATTAATTATAATAAACAAAAATCTATTTTATATTTAAACATTAAATACAATTATATATTAACAATTATAGAAATACATAAACACACATTACACACTCTTTCATGCATTGATTCATTTTCATATTATTTTATCATGTTTTCTAATAATTAAATGTTAAATAATAAAATTATGAACAGGAATTCAAAAACTAAAATGTAAACACTCTGTAATAAAGCTAATATCTAAATTAAACGCGTTACTTTTGCACACTTTTTTGTTGCCTTTTACTTTTCAGAAAATATTGTTACAAAAAAGGTTGTCACTCTAATTGTCATTAAATTAAAGCAACTAATAAATAATAATAATAATAAAGTCCCAGTTATTGAATCAGCCACACATACCAATCAATAGTTTGCAATAATAATAATTCGAATTATTTTTTACATATGTATATATACATTTCTTATGCTCAGTAAGGCTGCATTTATTTAGTAAAAAATCCAAAATAATATTGTATATAAAAAAACACAAACTTTTTGAATTATTATTTTTATTTAAATGACTGTTAAATGTAAACTTTCCCAGTGATGCAAAGCTGAATAGTCAGCATTGTTACTCCGTCTTCAGTGTCACATGACTAGCAAGCAGCACTAATAAACCGTGAAAAGCTGTGCATTACCAAGACTTTACTATACCAACTCAATTTTATTTACACAACAACTACAGAAAGAAAACTAGAGAAAACATGATGCGGGTAAAGTGATTATTCCCCTTCCAGATAACTAGGCTGTTTATGAGGTCTTTGACCTGCAGGTAATGCTCCAGCATTCACTTAGGTAAAACATTGATTCATTGATGCGGCTATGACTTAAGGGGCGCAGAAGCGGCTGTCTGTTGACAGTCAATCAATGATATGCCTCGGCTCTCATAAAGAATCACGGTGCCAGGATATGCACGCCAGCACTTCCTCAGGAAACTCATTATAAAACGAGAAATGTGAAAAGAAAGAAAGCTCTGTGGTGATCTATGCCGAAACGAGAATACATTTTGTTGTCTGGCGTGAAAAATAATGATGGGATCCTAAATGGAAGTTTGCTTTAAGATTGCCGACACGATTCGGGACTTTTTTCCGCTTCAGTCCAGTCATAAAGCTATCATCAGGAAACACATCCTTTTACAGTAACAGTATTACTGGTTAACATTTACTTCCTCATTTAGTTTATCATGACCATCTTCAACTTTCTCAATCTTAGAAATAAACAAGCTTTTTAGATTGTTTATTTATTGTAATTAAATTGTTTAATTATTAGCTGTATCTTAGTAAATATAAAAATATGCATATGATGCACCATGCGTACATTTATGCTGACTTAAAATGAAATAGAAAAGAATAAATATTAATGGGAATAAATAAAGCATGTCATCTTTAAAGTAAGTAGTCACAATATTAAAAAATAAATCAGCTGTCCTGAAATTAAAGAAAAAAAAAGAAAAAAAAAGTGCATATTTACATTTCAAAAGAATAAGAAAAATACTCTTTTCGTTTGACGTAAGGCCACAGATGTCTTTAGTCTCTGTGTTGCTGCTGGAGATTTGAAGGTTATTTAGCATCTTTTGCTTTCTTCAGTTAAAGTGACGATTTTTTTCACTGTGGAGGTAATGGGGAGTTTGTTCTGGAGATGCAAAGATGGTGAAATGGAAAAGCCATTGAAAAGGCACAAAAATAAATAAAATCAAAAGTGGACAGTGAAAAAAGACAAGACAGATCCTAAACTCACAATTACATGTCATAAATTCAGAATTGTGAAATATGAATTTACAGTTGTGAGTTATAATGCTACATTAGAATTGAGCAATATCAATTTTAAAAAAAGCAAATGTTGTCAAGAATGAAAGGTTTAAATCGTAATTTCACATCAAAGTCAGAACTGTTAAATATAAACTCCCAGTTGTGAGTTATGATGTCAGAATTGCAAAGTATAAATCACGATTGCATATCAGTTTCAGATAAACTCAGAATTGGGAGTCATAGCATTACATGAAATAAACTAACAACTGCATGTCACAAAGTCAGAATTACATTAACTTGCAATAAGGATATGTAAACTCTCAGTTATGACAAAAACATTATTGTGAGATAAAAAGGTGCAATTACTTTTTTACTCAATTGCACCAATACGCTCCCTGATCACATGTGCATGAAATGCTTTGCATTGCGATTGTGAATATATTCTATATACAATTCTGTACCCCCTGCTTGTCACTTCCTAGACTCTGTTAATTGTGCGAATTTTGAGATGAGAAGTCCACGAGAATGATATTAATGACATTTGTGCCACAACCCTGGCAGTGCTGAATTACAGATACGGCTCCCATAAGTTTGGTCTTGTCTGCTGAAATGTCTTGTTTTGTCTATCAGCGGAGAATTCAGCCGGCTTCTTCTGTCTATCTCCCTCCTCCAGCGTCTTTAGACCCAGTCAGACATTAGTATTCCAGTGCACGCTCCTCACAGCAGTAGCCGGTGCCAGCCACTTAATTTGTCATTTATTGCTCTACGACAACTGAAGTAATTGAACCTTTTGCCCATGGAACGTCACTGGCAACCTGGTGGCCATTTCTCCCAGCCAGCCCCACGGTGGCCACATTTCAGAGGCCTTGGGTGGAAAATAGAGGGCAGGGATCTCATTTATAGAAAAGCCGAGATAGTTAGTAGGTATCTTCACCTCTCACCCTCCTCTGGACTGACCCGGACACCTCAGATGCCTAGCCGCACGGATAGGAACAGACAGGGATAGAGGAAGGTTATGACACTTCAACTAGCCTAAAGACAGGGTGATATGTTCCTAATGAAACTCTGAAGCTCTGAATACTACTCTGGATAAGAGCAAATCTCATGAAAAGCTGGCCAGGCCATATTTTAGCGCAAATAAAAAGAAAAAAAAAAAAGAAATTGGACATTTGAGGAAAATAAAGCCTATTTTCATGGCATTTAAGCAATAATGTTTGGTAAAAATGTACTTAAAGCCTTTATTTAATGCATTACAAGTTTTAATTACTTTAAATTCAGTAATTATTTATTGCAACTCACCTTGTAATGCATTGTATGATCTCAACTGTTACCACAACTATAATAGATTGTTACACCTTAGTAAAAATAATACAATAATAATACACCTTAGTAAAAAATAATAAAAAGAAACAAACCTTCAAATAATATAACGCATTTTGACTTTATTCATGAATATATATATATATATATATATATATATATTTTTTTTTTTTTTTTTTTTTTTTAATGAAGCGTTACTGGATTTGGAATTATCACGGTATATCTGGTTATAATGTTATATTTAGATTTATATATATATATTTAGCAGTGACCAAATAATCTAGATTAAGAATAGAATAGAAAATGGTTTTCAAACAACCATCTGAAAAAGGTAAATTTGGTAAAAATGGTAAAAAATAAAGTAAATTTCACAAACAATTTCTAAGAAATGGCAAGCAACTATTAAATGAAACAAATTGTTTAACAAATTAAAGAAAACAAAATCAAATAATATTTTTTGGTAATGTCTTTATTTTATTTACTGTTTCAAAAAAAAAAAAAAAAAAAAAGTTTTATTTTTATCTGAGCAGATTGCGTTCCACTTAAAGCGCTGTGATTGTTTACTGGACATTGCGGCAAATCGGGTTTTACAAAGATTATCTGCAATTTGCATACTGTAACTGAAACAAAATTCCAAATCTATTTTGCATCATACTACAAAACAGATTCCTGTGCGCAATTTTGCAAAAATAGTATGGTAGTATGCTATTCCAAACCTAGCCTGGGGTTCTAGAGAGCGCGCTTCATTCATTTAGGCGCTGCCGTTCTGGCTTCAGCACTACTTCTAAAACCATCTTTCAAAGCTGTGAAGGTAATTTACGTAAGCTGATGTAATGGACTGAAAACCTATATGTACGTAGGTGACTGTGACTTCAGAAGATGATCCCTTTAAAGGGTTCAAAAGCTCTGTGGGGCTCATATGTTCTCTTGTTAACGGAAACTCACAAAGCTTCAGCAGGCAGACGCCTGGTTTGAAATCAATCAGCCGTCTGAACTCGATATGATACGAGAGCACAGATCAAACCCAAAGAATGGCCTTCTCTTTGAAATATTGCAAAAATACCATGATTTATAATTAAAACATTTCACCTGGAGCTTTCTCACTGAGATCACGTACGTGTTTCTGTAGCGTGTTCTACGGATCTTGTACGATCTTGAAAAATGCATGCACATTTACATAGGGTATGATGAATACGCTTCATACGCTGGAGAACAATCGATGGAATATCAATGCAAACACTCTCACTGCTGAGTTTCATCTAAAACTTTGACTCCAGAAATCAATGCCGGCTAATTATTGCATTGCATTTATGATGCATTTACTGCATTAACTTGAAATCAATCACTTTGCATTAAAACAAATCAAGTCCTTGGTGAAAAAATCAAAAATCAAAAACACTTGCACACACAATTAGAGATGTTACATGTTGCATTTGATTCTTTTGTGTCACATAAATGCTCATTGGTTCATTTTTGTTTTCATGTCACGTTAGGGTGTCACAAACATGTTAGGACCGGGACTGAGAACCAGTGAGCGTGTGATGCATACTTGAAAGGTGTGGTAAATACTTAATATAAGATGTCAGTGGTTTCTGCGCTCCTCAGTCGGATTTTATGCAAAGCAGACATGAGCGTCATCCGAAACTATGTTCAAATAAATTCTAAGAGACATGCCATAACTTGCAAATAACTCCTTGCGGCAAACAATAAGAAATAGTTTGCTACGTCAAGAATATCAATAATAAACCTATATATCCTCTCATGTGGGTGGAGAGGCAGTATTCTTTTGCTTTTTTTACCTGAAAAGATGGCAGCCGTTCTCATGTCTAATTCAGGAGGTGCATCTATGGCATGTCTCTCTCTCTCTCTTTTTCATCAGCATGCGCCATGCACCCTCCACACTGCACGCTGCTTTTTGCCCACGCAGCACTTATTTGATTTGATTCGTTCCCAAGAAATTGATGGATGCGGCATCATTGTAAAAATAACTCATAGAAAGAGCCTATCACCTCTCCACCCCTGAAAATGTCAGAGGGCCCGCTGCGCTGGCTCTTTATCACGGAGGATGAAGGTTTTTGGATGGATCTCATCTCTGGTGTTTACAGGGCAACTATGAGCAAAAGATCAACGCACGCTTTTCGTTATTGTCCGTTGTTTGTCACGCTCTAATTGGGTTGGAAGAAAGCATTAAAATGTGAGGAGAAATGTCAGGTTCAGGTTTAGAATGATAGAAAGATTTATAGATTGATGGACAAATCAATGCATGGGATGAGAGAAGATAGAGTGTTAAATAAAACGATGGACAGAACATAGAGAGAATGATGGATGGATGGATGGATAGATAGATAGATGAAACAGTCGATTGATCAATAGAATAATATATGGATAGATGGATAGAACAATAGATAGAATGCTAGACAGAACAACAGAGTGACAGAATGATAGAAAGAACAATAGATTACTGGGGCCTTTTTCTCAGACAAGCAGGAAAATTAAGCAGAATTCTCCATCTGCCCTTGACTGAATCTTATTGCGGTGTAGGAAATATAATTGACATATTAAAGAGATCTCATTTGTGATTTTCCTTTTCTGTCCGTTGGATTTCTGTGTGACAGACATCAGATTGCGGCTGCAGATCTGCCATCCTGCCTTTCTAAAGATGGCTGCCTGTAGATCAAGTCTTGGCTGACAGCACAGCATGAGCACAGAGGTCCATTTTATGTGCCGCCGCTCAGGATATGACTGCTGCGAGAAACAGGGTGGAGATTATGTTTCTCTACTGCTTTCTACAGTTTTTAAAAATAATTGAACATATTCACTAGTTTGGGGGTCAATGACATGATACCTATTTGTTTTATCAGGCTCTATGAATGCATTTTAATAAACACAACGATCTGAATACCTCTTCTAGGATGAACATGCTTTAAATTCACGAGTTATCATTCATTTGGGTATTTTTGAGGAACGTTTTCATTCAGTGTAACACAATTTTTATGCAAAAATTAATTCACTGTGCTTATTCTGACTTGTGCATAATAAAATATGTAAAATAATAAGGAAGCATATTACATTTTATTGTGTTTTAAATACATTTCTTATTGACAAATGGCCAAAACCTAAGAAAGTGTACAACTAATTAGTATTCAGGGTGAAAGTAATTTGTCTTTTATTGTGTCATAAATTTTCATTTTCAATACATTTGGATATTTTTGTGGGACAAAAAGCAAAAAAAAAAATTAGGACTGCATAACTATGCATAATATTTGCATAATATTACATTATTAAAAGCACTGAAGCCTTTTGCAATGATATATAAATACCTTTAAATCAGAATTCAAATACCTTTACAAGTCTGCATGAAGCCAACATGAATACTAATATAACTTTTCCAAGAAGCTGGTGCGTGTTTTTTTAAACGAGATCCTTTGTCACGCTTTATATTTCACCGTGTGAGCTGTAGTTGTCAGTATAGATTTATTACGCTATAGAGAAAGCGTCTAGTACAAAGCAGGCTCGTCTCCAGGGTTAAAAGCGGCAGCTTTGCGTATTTGTGGAGTTCATGTAAATCCTCCGCTACCTCTGACAGATATAAAGCTGATGTGACCAAGAAACGTCGGAAAGCTTTGGTGATTCCGCGTGGAAAACAAAGGCCGTCGATCGCTTCCTTCTGGTCTAAACTGACTTTGAAAAAGAACGTACAGGTAGACGATGCCTTGAGGGGAGAAAATAAAGAAATACACAATAAGCATATTTGTTGTGGCTGAGGCCGCTGAATGCCGGTAAACCAATCTATCTTGGGACGGGGCCGACTTTGCATTTCAGAGAGGCTGTCCATTTGCACTTCTGAGCTCAAACATGTTTACGGCATTTCTCTCCGCTGCTCCCCAAACTAATTGCTATTGCTTATGCTTGGCTGCAGAGCGCTTGAAAGAAAAATAGGAAGAATTAGGAAATGTCAGTCCGGTTCTAACGCTCAGCTCGCTAAAATACCACGGAAACACATAAAGCACCTTCCACTCGAGAAGATTCACTCTGGTTTGCTTAAGCATCCAAGGTTATATGCTGCGTAAGAGCACATAAACAAAGACTCGAACGCGTCTAAGCACTCCGAGATAAACAACAGGCAAAGCTGCATTCAATATGTAGAATGTTTGACTGAAAACACACAGGATATTGGCAGTTGTCAAGCGAAAAGTGTGAAGTTGAGAACAACCACAGTCTCAGAACATCCTAGCCTCTGAGCTTAATGCAGCAGCCATGCAAACCAGATTTAGACATTTTCTATATAAGCAAGAGAAGATCACTTGAGCAAAATGCAACCTGGTCTAATAAAAATATGTACCTCTGTGCGCTTTTTGTGTATTTACGTGCCCTAGTGCACGTTTCGCCACAGTTTCAAAGAGAAATGTCCACTGAGTGGCACTAAAACGCAGGCTCAATGCGTGGACCCTGGAACGTTTACATTACGCAGAACCTGATTTTGCTGAGTCCCTGGGTTAACATCTTTGTTGACCCTGAACCAACATTGTGATTAGCCAATCAGATTTGAAGAACCAGTTTATAGTTTTTGTGAAGCTTAGGCTTACAATCAGTGTTT
>JAUCMU010000143.1:2676484-2690801 GCA_032275025.1 Enteromius treurensis
AATCAGTGTTTGGTGCTTGTACATCAGTGTCAGTCATCTATCATTTCCTCTGATTTTAGACATTACTCATGGGTAGGGTTAGGTGTAGAGATATGGTCTAAAATTAAATTTTGGAATAAAATGTTGTTCCAGGGTCAACAAAACATGTTTTACTGCCTCTAGTGTTTTTTTTTTTTTATTATTCTAAAAAATGCAGTGAATATGTACTTATTGGTACGCATTTCATGTCTCAATAAAAAATGCACCCAGGTACATTTAAGCCATGAGACCAGATAGGTAACATGTGCTGTTGATAGAATATATTGTAGGCCCTGAATAAAAAATAAATTTAAAAAAGGAAAAAAGAAAAAAAATGAATGCAAATATTAATTTCAACTATATCACATCCCATCACAATGACACATGGAGGCCACAACAACACTTATTCAAAACACAATTTGAGAAGACAAATGTAAATCCTGTGCAGACATGATCAGGGTTATGTGGATTAAAGGATTTTGACATGCACTCATGTTTGTGGGGATGTGGGCCTTTCCTTTTATTTTCTTTGCGTTTCAAAAGAAAGACAGAAAGGAAGAACCAAATAGATATGTGGGATTAGGTTCTGTAAGGCTGCTATGGATTATAGCATTATTTTACTGAAATAATGAAATTTGTCTGATTTCTGATCGGATGAGCCATTTCAGTCATCTTATTCATAGCAAAATCATTTTTACACTTGTCATTGTTGCATTGAAACTATTTTTGCGTAATGACATTAACAAACATTCTTACATAATCATAAACCAGATGATTAATACAAGTCTGATTTTTGATTTTCTTACAGAAGATTTTTTCCCCAGAAGACTCACATCAACTTTCATTATGTAATGAAATTAAGAAACATTCTTTCATTATATAATGATAAACTAATTGATTAATGAATCAGAAAGTCAAAAATGTTTTAGATATTTTTAGATATCTGAAGGAAGGTAGAATGGAAAGCAATGAAAAACAGGTAGAGGAAAAATGTGTAAAATGTACTGTATCTTGTGCTTTTAGTGAACGAGACTATTCAAATGTTAGGGGTTATAAATTAATACTTTTATCCCGCAAGGATGCATTAAATAGATTTAAAGTGACAGTAACACTGTTTATAATGCTACAAAGGATTTGTCCTTCAAATAAACTATGTTCTTTTGAGCTTTCTACTCTTCTAGTCATCAAAGAATCTTTGTTTCCACAAAAAAAGGAAGCAACACAACTTTTCTTAACATGGATAAGACATAAGAAAGAAGCAACAAATCAGCATATGAAAATGATTGCTGCAGGTTCATGTGACACTGAAGACTGCAGTAATGATGCTGAAAATTCAGCTTTGTTTCACAGGAATAAATTATTAAAAACAATAGAAACAGAGTTACTTTAAATTGTAATCATGTATGACAATATTACTGATTTTACTCTTATTTTTTGATCAAATAAATGCAGTCTTGGTGAGCAGATGAAAGCAGAGTATGTACGCTAACTACTGATCTTCGAAGCATTAGGGATTTTATCAATGCTATTTATTGCTGACACATTAATGAAGTTAATACAAAGTGTTAACAGAAAGCAGGGAAACAAGAAAGAAGAAATAAGGAGTGGACAGCAGCACAATGCCGCTCTCTATTTCACAGCTGTGCTTTCCGTGCCAATCCAATAACCCAGCAGCACACGAGGGCTCGTCCAGCGGCTCAGCGGGTGACATGTTTACGGCGGGCCGCTGTGTGACGCCCCTTGGTCCAGCGCAGAGCCCGGCAAACTTCAAGTGCTGATTCACTGGGCCTGACCTTCAGAGAGACTGGGCCAAAGCCAGTGTCTGTGTGCAATGATTAATGAGAGAGGCCGAGACCAGACAGAAGCAAGTTTATGTGCGTGAGACAAGTGCGGAGAAGAGAGACAGCGAGTGAGACAGAAAAAAGCAAAACAGAGAGTTATAACTCAACTGCTCTCTCCTGGTGAGGTTTCTAAATGACTGGTACTCACAGACAGGTAGTCAATTCTCGAAGCAGACCCCAGATCTCAGTAACTGTGTGCAGCTTTCATTAGGGTCCAATATCGGTGTCGGCCCTTAAATCTCGCCTTCATATGTTTCCCATATTCGTGCTTCTCTCATTTAATGCTGCATTCCCTATACGGAAACTCACAGAACATCACAAGCTGGCTCATCACAAACTCTCTTATTAAAGGTACAGAAAGAAGCTACATTATGACGCCCATTACTATGTAAAAATAGTGTTCATTTAATGAGCTATGGCAAAATTTCATAAACTATGAACTATATATATTTATATATATATATATATATATATGTGTGTGTGTGTTTTAAAAACTACACTGAGACAAAATAAATATTAAATGTTTACTCTGACTATATCAATATCATAGATGAAAAAAGACAACATTAAAACGTATGCCATTCAAAATATTCAAAATATCTCAATATTTTTTGGAAGCCTGTTTCCACTGAATAAAACGTAAAAAAGGTAACTGTAAAGTCAGAAATTCCGAGTTAAGTCCAGTTTAGAGGAGAACAAATTAAATTAAATTCAAATGTATTTGTATAGTGCTTTTCATGATACATATCATTGCAAAGCAGCTTTACACCAAAGTAATGATTTACAGTATATGTAGTAGTAGTTTGTACATGTACATATGGCATAGATGTGAGATAAAGCTCAAACAAAGACATGCGTTCTTAAAATTGCGATTTTTATCACTTAACTCACAATTGTGACTTCATTTCTCAGAATTGTTATTCATGTATTTTGCAATTCTGAATTTATAACTCGCAATTGTGAATTAATTCTTTAGCATTCGCAAGTTTATATCTCCTATCATTGTTTAAATCCCCCATCAGTTTTTCTATTGAAGGGAAACCTTTTCTACCTTGTGTTTTACTTTATTTGTGCAACCTGGCAACCATTACTGCAGAAATATAAGCCACCAATAAAGGTCATTTTCACTGTTTTCTGTGACTAAATCTGCCATCAAACCTTCACAGTGACAAAATGTAATGAATCCAAACATGGGCCTCGACTATACTGTTTGCTGCATAAATGCAACCTCTGTGCCACAATACATGTAATCATCAGCTACTGTGTGCATTTGTAGAAACCTGATGTTACCTCAATGAGGGTGAAATAAAATTGCATCAAAAGAGGCTGTTTTCTGTCTGTCTCTACTTTCCTCACTTCAATTTTCTCCACTAACCAATCCTGAAACAGGCTTTCATGAATCCTTAAGTTCATACAGTAAATCTTCTTACACACACACAAACCCACCTACACACACACACACACACACACACACACACACATATATATATATATATATATGAACAAACAATCATCTGTGAAAGACGCCCATTTCTGAATCCACAAAGATGTCACCTGTTGCTTGTGTCACGAGGGAATTATCGGCTTCCTTGGATTCAATGCAGGTACTCCAGGCTATTCAATTAGTTCAAATTAACTTCACACATTTTTTCATAGCTTTTGAGCCCCAGTGGACCTTCTCTACATAATTCATTAAACAAACACCCGAATATTTGTTCTTCCATTTCTAATGAGAAATATGAGCCAGTTTATTCTTTACTCCTGGCAAAAGGCTTCAGAAGTTCCTGTTGCTTTTTGCGTTTAAGCCTTCACTCTGACGCTCAGAGGGAAAACCAGAGAGCAAACGCAGCCAAGATAGCAGTTTATTAAAAGGTGTGTGTGTGTGTTTATTACATACACACACACACATACATATATATATATATACGATTTTTTATTTATTTATTTTTTTGCTCCAGTTTTCTTAAGAAATATATTTGATCCATTAATCGAACACATACTATTTTTCAGTTTGCTTGAAATGTATGTCCTTTAAATGAGTTTTTCAATGTCTGTAAAAATATATATATTTTTAAATATTAAATAAAAATAAAATGATTAAATTATTTAAAATAATGTAAAATAAAAATGGTTAAATACATTGTATTAAATAAAATATTAAAATACTGTCAACTACGAACTAAACACTCCCTGAAAACTAAAAATGTGATGTCATTTTCTTTGTTAGACATTTGTCAAGGACATTTGTTTATATCTAAATAAATTGCCTGTTGATAAATTGTTATGGTTCACAATATTTTTTTATGATTATAATTAAAATGCATAATGTAAATTTGAGTTTAAACTGAATAAGTTAAGTAACATTTGGCTGGTCTGACAAGGCCATGCAAAGTACAAATGCAAACTGTTTACTGTATATCAGCATGAACTTTCGGGAAACTTGATGCTTTATTTCCTAAATGAGAGTGAAATAAAACGGATGCACAACGCTCCAAATCATAACCCAGATTGCTGTTGTTCCCTTACTAGATCACACAGTCGATGCAAGCCGTAATAGTGTGTGATCTATAGTCATAGGAGGAAAAATTGGAGGAAAAATCTCAGTTGGGAGCTCTGAACATCTGCTAAGGTGCAGCTTTCCAGCCATCCCTCCATTGTGGCCCGTGACTGCTGGAATCAGCGGGTTGACGCGAATAATAAAGTCCAGTCTAAGGACCAGCCTTCCAAAAATTTAGAGGGGAGGTTGAATGACAGCTGCTGCAGGACGCTAGGCCAGGAAATATGGGTCGGCAACGGTAGCTCAAGGTCCCCCTCTCGATTTTTGGAGGGAAAGTCAATGGTGAAGCAACTTAACCGAGCAGACTTGAGCCCCACCTGAGGGTTTTCTGATTAAAGCATGTTCGAAACGGCCACCTGTCTCCCCACGATGAAATCAATCCAGCCCGCCGAGAGCCCTCGTTCCTAAATCGAAAGTTCTCTCTTTGCCATCAATCAGCAGGGGGGTATCTGACAGCCCTTTGAGTGGCATCTGGTGTCTGTGCACATTTTTATGAGCATCAAGACCATTATTTGCCTGTTCATGGGTCCTTGCCTGAACCCGACTCACCTTGGGCTCTGCTAATTTGGCATTGCTGAGCAACGTTGACATCAATCACTTGAGAACAACCAATTAGCCTCTTAGCCTTGGCTCTCCCCTGCTCCCATTACGTCTCGATGGAGAAGCGCCGTGCCAATCAGCGACAATAGATTTCAATCAAATGTGCTCAAGAGTTACCCGAACAAGCTTTGGGGATACGTTGACTCAAAAATCTGACCCTTAACAGCATGAGGAACACCCAATAACTGAGTGAGCTTTACAGCTGTTCAATAGATGTCAAGGTAGTAGAAAGGTACTGTAGTAGCATTTAGTCCTTGCTTTAGAATTACCTACATTAGTTTAAGTGCTTTCAATAAGCATGGGTTCAAATCCATTTGAAGTGTATTTTTCCAACGTTTGGAATGCAACATGAGTTAATAAAATAATAAAATAAAATGTTATTATAAAAATAAAACAAAAACAAAATAAAATAAAATTATAGCCTAGATGTTTTTATTAGCCTGAGTTCAAATCAGTTTGACTAATTAACTAACTAAATCAAAAATAAATTAAAATAATTGGCTAGTTTTCATTAGAGTTCAAATCTGTTTGACTTTTCCCTCACATTTTAAATAACTAACTAGCTAACCAACCAAAGTTAAAATAACATGAAATAAATGCCTAGAGGGTTTCATTAGCCTGAGTTCAAATCTGTTTGACTTTTCCCTCACATTTGGAACTAACTAGCTAACTAACTAACTAGCTAGCTAACTAACTAACTACAGTAGCTAACCAAACAACCAAAGTTAAAATAAAATAAAATAATTGCCTAGAGGGTTTCATTAGCCTGAGTTCAAATCTGTTTGACTTTTCCCTCACATTTGAAACTAACTAACTAGTTAACCAACCAACCAAGTAACTTACACTAAAATAAAATTATTGCTTAAAAGGTTTCATAAGCCTGATTTCAAATCTGATTGACTCATGCCTTACATTTGGAACTGAGTAACTAACTAACTAACCTATTAAATAAATAAAGCAAAAAAAAAAACAATCAATCAATAAACCAATCAATCAATCAATCAATCAATCCAATTGACATTAGTTTCAAATGTGTTTGACTTTTCCACACATTTCGAAAACATAAAAAAGTAAATAAAAATAAAATAATAAAACACAAAAAAATAAAAAGTTAAATAAAATAAAATAAGATCAATTTCTAGACGGTTTAATTTAACATTGCTTCAAATTTTACTTTCCCACAAATTTCAAGAGAAAAGAGTAAAAAAAGCTTAATTTTAGGATAATATCAGTAAAAATCATTTAGTGGTGGCATTGCAATAACAAGAGGGAACAAGCTGTAAACAAGTTACAAAAATGTACAAAAATTTGTAAATCATCTCTAACAATCAGTCAGTGAAGTTATAAATGCCTGCTGACTTCAAGGTGCGCACAATTATCAAAAGTAAAACCCGGTCCAAGTTTAATCCAGTAATCAGGGATCACAGCTGCCAGAACATCACCTGTACAGCACACCGCCATTTTCTTGCAGTCAAAAAAGTCTTCAAATGCAAGTTACTTGTGACTAAGGATTTATGCTGTATACATCCAGCTCCACAGCCAGTGTTTATCAAGCATTTTTGTTGCAAGGAAAAGCCAAAATGACATTTTGATAACTCCTTTTGTGTTCCACTGGGAAAAATAGTTTTCATAAGAGTTTCAAGTAAAACGAGAGTAGGTAAACGATGACAGGATTCACACTTAACATGATCTGTGAAGGGTGCAACGTGATCGTACTGACACATTTCTTGAGCAAAGCACTCAAAATCAGAGCGGGGGCTTTTGTCGATCCCTGTTGATTTATTTGAGACAATTCAATTACCTGTTTATCGCCTCATAATTTATGCTGTCACTTTAATGTTTACACAGTTGGATGAACGTCTATCATTGTGGTACAAATCTTTATCTCGGGGGCTCTCGCGGGGATACAGAGGTTCCTGCCAAAGACAAACACAAACAAAACACCAGTGAACCTCACTGCTAGAAGCAGTCTTTGATCAAATGCGTGATTTCAGTATGGCGCGTCAAAGCATGTGTATGTGGTACATTGAGCTGGTTTTTGGCAGGACATAACAGCTCAGATCATAACACTGTTTGATGTCTTGATCAGAGCAGTCTTCTTTAAGATGCTCCTGAACTCACAAAGACGTCTCTGAATTTCTGAGATCAACTTATATGTCGGAAAGGAATACTTCATCACAAAACAAAAATTATCTCATCATTTACTCACCCTCATGTCATGTTCAAACACATATGTGAGGCACAAAATAAGATATTCTGAAAAAGCTATTTATTGGTCATTTTAGATCCATAATACTTTTTGAATATTTTTTTATTTTCTTTTTCGTTTTATTCATAATTTTTGTCTTGATGAAAATGTATTGTGCATTTTCTTTTTTTTTTTTTTTACTTTTAATTAAAGACAAAAAATAAATAAATAAATAAAATAAAATAAATAAATAAATAATATAAGACAGAAAGAAAAAAAAGTTGGTATAATTGCTATAAAAGTATAGAATGATTTTATGAAATAAAAAATAAAATAAATAATAATAATAAAAATTATATTTAAATACAACTAAATTAAATTAAATTAAAGGTACAGAAAAATAGAATGCATCACTTTAAATAAAATATAACAGTTAACGAAAATGAATAAATGAATGCTACAGAAGTATATAATGGTACACACAAATAAATAAATCAAGTATAGAATGAGGGACACAGAATGATAAATAAGCAAAACCTAAATATTATAAAAGTATAGAACAATAACAAACAAACAAAAAAATAGAAAATATATATTATTGCAAAAGGATAGAATTATTATAGAAAAAAGCAAATAAATGCAAAAGTACAGAATGAGAAACATTTGAATGAATGAATACTACAAAAGCAGAGAATGACAAACAGACAAACAAACACTACAAAAGTATAGAAGATGAAAAGAAATATATAAATGCTACAAAAGTATAGAATAAGAAATGTACGATAAATGAAGAAATGAATAAATAATTACAAAAGTATATAAGATGACAGACAAACAAAGTAAATAATGCAGCACTTTTGATATATTTAATACTTGACGTTGGCTTTTCCATCAGTACTCATGGAGATGGTATATCAGGCACATCTCAAACACCACAGTGGTGGTCCTCGACTGCAGGTGAACATACCTGCCCCTGCACAGACTCCCTGTGATCAGTTTAGATGTTGGTGAGAAAGCTTTCCACAAGACCGTCAATGACTAGACACCAGAGAGGCCCTCGACAGGGATTAGAACAGCAGAAGAGAGGAGAATGGGCTTGGGAATATCAAAAACACTCGCCTCTCGAGACGGCAAGAATAAAAGATGTGGAATCACAGCCCGGGGTGCCACCTCAGGATCCTCCGTCTCCAGCCGGCCAGCTAATGACCTTCCACAAAGAGAAATCCTCCTGCGCTCTTCTCTGGGATGATGGCTTTCAATCTCCCATCACAGGAAAACACAACAGGTCCCGGCTGATAACCGTTGGAGAGGAGGGAGAAGAAAAGATGGATGGACGAGGTGAAACAAGTATACAACTCAGATCAGCTACCTCTGCTGATGGCCTTGGATCATAATAGACTTTTGGGGGGGTTTGACGTGGCACCTAATGCGACTGGCCGTTATTTATAGTGTTTCAGAGCCATGCCTCTGCAAGAAAAATTAGAGCTGGCTACAATTTATATGGGGCCTCATTAGATATTGGACCGGTCGGGCAAGCTGCACAGCCAAGAGTTTGTGTTCATAAGAGCTACATTTACATGGACGCGAATAATACAAATTGATGGATCAACTGGATTAAAAAGCTTTATGTAAACACCCCAATAAATCCAAATCAGCTCCATCCAAATTACATACAGAAGACCTGAATGATTTGATCCATAGGGAAAAAAAGCTTGTAAATGCTTGTTTCTGTAATTGTGCAAATGTGCGATGCTGCATGCATGTTTATCAGAGCACTTTTATAATACTTTGTTTTATATTTAAGTTTTACATCTCACCAATATGCATATGTTTATGTATAACTTATAAACTTTTTTATAGTACAGGCATATAATATTTATAAAACAACAAACAAAAATTATTTTTTTTTGTTATGTAATCAAGGCAACAATGAAAATTAATAAAACACTGAATTTGAATATTAACAAACTGTCATTGGTTTTATATATATATATATATATATATATATATACACACATAAATACTTGGAAGGACCAGTTTTAAATCAAGTTACAAGCCACATAACTGAGTTTTGAAAAATATTTTAAATCAAAATATTGGAAAAGATATATAATTAATGTCCTGCTTACAAAGACCAGGTTCGAGTCCTGTTAAAGGTCGATTAAAAATATTTGGAATATAATAATAATAATAATAATAATAATAAAAAAATCTTCTATATTATTAAATATTTCCATTTAAATAATATACACATCATATAATATTACAAAACATAAAAAATCCTTGCAAGGACTAGGATGGAGTCGAAAAACTGTAAAAAATTAATTGTATATTATCTTCTATAATAAATTATGATACTTGTTTTTTATTTTATTTACATATTTACAACTGTAACATTATAACTTAATTCCATCTTCAATTTATTTCTGTGGATTTCTAATTCTGAAGTTTAGTTTGAAATAGATGATATGCATGTGTAAATGCATCTAGTAACAAAAAAAATGCATTTAGACTGCATTAATTGACAACAATAATTGTATATAAACGTCATTTTCTGAGGCTTCTTTTCGGTAAAGTTGAAATTATTTTCTTCAATTCCTCTACAAAGATGCTTATGCAGATGCTCGCTCTACTGACTGGTTAAAAATGCGACAGAGTTGCTTTCGTTTCACAAGCAAAGTGAGTATGAAGGCCCCTGGGTCCCCTTCACTGTTAACTGGAATCTCTAGCAGGAAGGAATATCTCGAAAACGGTACTCCAGGCAAACAATGAAAAGCTCAGCGCCTCGTGAGACACCCAGGAACATGGCGGATCTGGGACTCGATTTCATAAAATCAGCCTCTGTGCGCCAACGATAAGCAAAAGTGAGGGGAAATAGTGTATTTTAAAACAATCATAAAACACCAGAGGTTTCATGGGTCTCTTATTATACGTGTGTCTCGGTACACGCCGAGGGAAGGCTTGCAGAAGGCCAGGCCATACATAAACCAGCCTGAAAATGAAACAGTCACTGCTGTAGAATTGGAATTTGAAGCAGCACATTAAAAGATGTCAGACACATACATTTCCATTCCTCTGGCCTTACAGAAGGATGTGTGTTCAATATTCAATTTACACTATAGCAGTAGCTTCCCTCGCTCTCTTCTTTTATTCCGTAATTATGCTTTAGGAATCCTAATAGAAAACCTTCCATTACCATGGTAAACAAACCCGCAGTTTAGACTCTGAAACACATAAATACTAAAAAGGAGGTCTATAATACCGGGAGAGTTAGTGTTACCATTCATCTTAATGACAGGATCTCAACTTTGCAATCTTAGCTCACTCGCTTTAGTTTGGATGCTGTTTTTGAGCCAATAAACTCTGTAAATGCCAAGTGACTAATTACTCTGTAGCTAAGGCATGATGATGTCATGACTCAACACTTTTTGGCTAACAGCAACACAACACGCAAACACACACACAAGTTCATTTTTGTAAAAAGTGGGGACTCTCCATCGGCGTAATGGTTTTCATACTGTACAGACTACTACAACCCTACACTTAAACCTAACCCTTACAGGAAAGGCAGTTTTAGATTAAAAAAAATCATTCTGTGTGATTTAGAAGCGATTTAAAAAGTGTGGACATGGGGTAATGTCCTGAAAAGCTACTACCATTACCCTGATTATGAGGGAGCGCAAACTACTTAAATAGGATTTAACAGAGCTGTAGTCAAGTCCAGCTTTGTCGAGTCCGAGTCAAGACCAAGTCCAAATAAGAGAAAAAAAAAGGATCGTCTTCAAGACCGCATACAGTACTTAACTATTGATAATGTATGTGATGCGAGAGACAGTACATCTCCTATTCAAAGAACATCATTTTGCATTATTATTTCTAATGATTAAAAAGCAGGGGTCTCCAAACTAGATCCTGGAGGGCCAATGGCCTATAGAGTTTATTTCCAACTGGCCTTAACACGCCTATCTGGAAGTTTCTAGTGTGTCTAATAAGAGCTTGATTAGCTGCTTCAAGTGTGTTTAATTAGGGTTGGAGGCAGGTTTCTGCAACATTTTTGTTGCAGAATTTGCAGTTGGCCTTGTGTTTCTTCTTCCGTGCCCCGTTGAAGAATTCTCTGTGGTTTGTAAAGCCATACTGTATAATTCTGCTGTTAGCTGACATTGTGTCTGTGGTCAAACAATATAATGACTCACGCAAAGCTTGGGATATGATGCATTCATATTGTGTGCAATAAAAAAAAAAAAAAAAAAAGATAAGATAAGATAAGATGTAGCTTTTGCAAACAGAAGCCAGAGACTGCTGTTGATTTATTTTGGCATTGCCCTTATTACACTCTTTTTTTCTGACAAAATTTACTACTGACAATGCTGATGAAAATATGATTAAAAAATGGATACGTTTTGGCGCTACTGGGCATGCACACATAGATGCTGCATCAAACTGTACAACTATAATTAGTATTTCAGTATTGTAAAGGCTTATTTTAGGGCTGGGGTAGGTGTAGATGTTAATAAAACACAGGTAGAAAACTTTTCAGAACAGCAAGTGTACCGGGGGTCATGTGACAAGAACCAACCAATCAGCTTCATCCTTTGCAGGAACAACACTGAAAGCGCAGCCGAGATGGAGAAGGCATATAGCGCAGGCTAGTACAGTACTGCTTTGCAAAGAAGCAAAAATGTCACCCCCTCCCGTTTTTCACAGGTTTTTAGGCGCATTGTGCGAGTGTGGTTTTTGATTTGAAGGAGAAAAAAAGATATTACTGGACTCGGCCGAGACCAACGGGTATATTTGGAGAGTCCAATGACCAAGACAAGAATTCCAGACTCAAGTACTACAGCCCTGGGATGTAATATTGTAATAAATAAGCTTTCCTTTATTATATAGATAAAAAATGTGGATAAGATACAGTTTTTTGAAAATCTGGATCTGAGGCTGCAAAAAATGAAAATATTGAAAAAACTGCCTTTAACGTTGTCCAAATGAAGTTCTTAGCCAGACATATTACTAATACAAAATTAAGGGGAAATTAAAAAACAGAATAGATATATACTGCATTCTCATATGCTCAACGCATTGGAAGTGCAAAACAAAGGGAACACAGAAACATTTATGCTACAGTTACAGCTGAATGCTGTTATTCATTCATCCCTGCTGTTGTGCCTAATAGTGACAGGATGTTGTGCATTGACTCTGTCTTGACCCTGACTACACTGTCACTACTCTGACCACTGGACAAATCTGACATGACAGGCATGCAATGTGATCTGAGTGTCAAGCGCTTCGGACAGAGATGTCCACCTATGTCCTAATTAAGACTGGCAGTCTGAACCGTCACGGCTTCCGGCATAAATATACAGTGTTTACGAAGCATGTTTGAAAGCATTGATCATTTAATCAAACTGAACCACAATTGGCCCTTTCTCCACTCGGCGTGGAAGCTTCAATCTCTGATGTGATGGACGTATGCGGTGTTGGTCTACTAAAGACATCTCCTCTCGTGCATCTGCTTAAATAATCCTTAATCATAACCTGATTGGCAAAAGGCTCAGCGGCTTTAAATGCCATTGGCAGAAAAGAGCTAAATCAGCCGGCTCTCCTCCAGTCTTTTATTTAACGCATTTTCAATCAGCTGAGCGAGATGCGGGGAACGCCAAATGAATTGCGCGAGGCAGAGAGATGCAGCCGGTGTCAAACACGCAGCACAGCCATGGAGATCGATACCGGCTCCTGATCTGCAATTGATGAAAAGCTTCTGCTCTCTGCTCTTGTATAATCTCAGATCCTGATTTATCTGTGTAGGGAATGTTTTACCGAACATGCAATATCGATTGGCCGTCCCATCAGCCTGTGTCTCTCATCGCTGGGTTTTTCTCGCATATCTATTACTCTTCTTTGGCCCATCTTTTAGTTGCATTCTCTTTTCTATTGGTTCCTTTTGCATTTGCATTTTCCATTATACTGCAGGGACTATAATGACCAGAAAGAGCCGTTAGCGTTCCCATTCATCTGGTGAAGCCAAATTTATAAGTTCATGAAATCGACAAACTCCAAAAACCACTGAACCACTGAAGAACCTTTATTTGTAAGACTTTAATCGTTGCCACCTGCCACTCTATTTAGATGTATAGCATCCGTTTTGTATTTTTAAGCAGATTTCTCCGGAAAGTGCTCTTACTGTTCCTCTAGATAGTCGAGGAGGAAGAAAAGGGTCAAAATTCAAAGGCTTGTTTGAGGCTCTCTCTATTTACACAGCAGCTGCTGGCAGATGGGCTGTAAGTATGTCCTATCCCTTACTAAATTGCTTTTACCGTGATATAGCACTTCTGGGTATCATTTTCACAAGACTTTGAAGTCTTTTTACTTTTTCACTTGGCAGCAACCTGTTCCACTTCTTCTTGCACCCTGGTCTCAAATCAAGTGTTATCAGCGGAGAATATTCTCAGTTAAACTCAGCACTTTCCATCTAGCCAAAGCCTCTTTTATATGCTATGGTTAGTGGAGTATTTATTTATATTGCTGAATGCCTTGCAGGAGCATTTAAAGCATTAATGTAGCATATAACATTTTTCCCCCTGATATTTTAAAGGATTTATTTTGGTATGCTACAACCTTTTCCATATAGAGCTAACAAAGGATTTATAAACACTAGTGTGTTAAATTTGATTTATATATGTATATATATATATATATATATATATATATAATATAAATTATAAAATGTTCTGATTATTATGCTATCCATTTATTTATATAATTAGAAAAAATATAACATTTTATTTGATTTTATATATAATCAAATATACAGTAGGTACGGAAAGTATTCCGATCCCCATTCCATTTTTCACTCTTTGTTATATTGCAGCCAGATTTATTAAAAAAAGAAAAGCTGAAATATCACATGGTCCTAAGTATTCAGACCCTTTGCTTAGTATTAAGTAGAAGCACTCTTTTGATCAAATACAGCCATGAGTCTTTTTGGGAAAGATGCAACAAATTTTTCACACCTGGATTTGGGGATCCTCTGCCATTTCTCCTTGCAGATCCTCTCCAGTTCTGTCAGGTTGAATGGTAAACGTTGGTGGACAGCCATTTTTAGGTCTCTCCAGAGAT
>JAUCMU010000143.1:2690947-2725529 GCA_032275025.1 Enteromius treurensis
AGTTCCTCATTTGCTCTGACATGCATTGTGAGCTGTAAGGTCTTATATAGACAGGTGTGTGGCTTTCCTAATAAAGTCCAATCAGCCATATACTGAGTTCTGTACAATACCGCTCTATACGAAGGACACAAAAGAAGCTATTACTCAAAAAGAAGTGTGTGAAAGCACCTCTAGAGTTTACCCGAAAGCATAACAGTGACGCAGCTGCACGGTGGGAAAAGATTTGTGCTCAGATGAGACCAGGATAGAGCTTATTTTAGCCACAAATTCAAAGCTATATGTGCAGAGCAACTGCCCACACAGAAAAACAGCATCCACACAGTGAAGTATGGAGCTGTTAGCATCCTGCTGTGGGGCGACTTTTCATCAGCAGGGACTGGACAGCTTGTTAAAGTGGAAGGAAGAATGGATGGTGCAAACTTCATTGAGTTATTGCACAGGAATCGATGTCAGTCTGCAAAAAAAAACCTAAAAACCTAAAAATCTTTCAGTGGGATACACATGAGGCTAAATTAACAGCAGAGACGCTACAGTCTTGTCAGTCCACTTGAGTGGATGCAGCACAGTTTAGAAATCACAGTGCACAATTTTTATACAACCTCCCTGGAACCTCCCTTAAAACAAATCTCCCTGGAAGATGTTGAATGCAAATGTAGCACATACTCTGTACATGCAATAACCTAAAAACGGCATATGACGCATAACTAAACTATAAGACAGCTATCACAGATGTTTACACTGCGTTGTAAAATAAGTAAAAGAAAATGAGAAAATGTAAAGCTCAGCATATACCGCATACTCCTGTAAAAACACTATATATATCACACGATATATCCAAGTCTGAACAAATGTATGTTTTTTTATAAATATATATTTACACATAGTTGATATATAGTTTATATTTTGTTGATTAATTATTGAAATGTAAAAATTATATCCATGAATATTTATTATATTTTGTTTTTACAGTTGAATAATGTATTTAATAACATGAATGATATCAGTAGATATACAGTGGCCTCAAGTATTTAGACTCATCCTTTTTGAATATCTGCATTATATACAGTACAGAATATAAAGCCAACTGGCATTTATTTTCAGTTACCCACTTGTTTTCAACACTTGCCCAACACAATTTTAAATGAAATAAAAATAACCATTTTAAAATACATTTTTATCAAGAACACATACATATCGAGCCAACTTATTTATAATAAGCCCGAACACTTCGAAACCATGTGCTTCCAATTAAAAAGGTTTGTTGGGTTCTAAATGATAAAACTGCAGTTGACAACGAAAACAAAAAGCATTTGTAAATCAGACTGTTAAACATAATGGGTTTGCTTTGTGAAAAGCGTTGGCACCGTTTGTTTGCAGCTGGCACCTTTTTAATATTTAGTTTCTAATGCACTGACCCGCATACATTTTTAAATACTTTTTGGGTCTCCTGTAAATAAAGCGTCATGAATTTAAATGTGAATATACAGTATACGAGCCTCAAGGTATGTGAAACAGTCTCCTGTTTTATATTCTATTCCCTGCTTTGCACACAAAGGGTTTTCCTTCAGCAAATTCATATTTATCATGCAGCCTGTCAAGCAATCTCTCAAATTATACAGCGGCATGTAAAATGTAAGGATGCTCAGCGCTGACATGTCCCTCTCATGAACCGACACACTCATTCTTAAATACACCCCCTGGCTGAGAGAATCTGGTAACCACAGAAACTGATCGAGCTCCCGCTATCTCCTCGGTGGCACTCGATGATCTGTGCGCCATTGTCTGTGCTGGCACTGATGTTCTCCCAGCTGCCAGGAGGAATCAGTTTACTGAGAACCCGCCAGACACAGTCCCTTAAAGCCGGCCTGTCACCAAAACTTTGAATCCTCCCCAAACGGAGGGACAAAAGCCTAAAAAATCTTCTAAAAAGATGCCTGTGGTGTGATTCCTGCCATTTAAGTGATGCCCTGCATGGCGTCCTCTTTGGTGAGTCTCTGTGTGTGATTTATACAACGCTAAAAGAATGGGAATTAATGGTCTTCATCTTCCTACGGCGCCTTGAAAACGGCAAGCAAATAAGATTGTTTTCAGCGCTGATTGTGTCAAGTGTTTTCTAGGGTCACTGGCTGCATTCGAAGTGGAATACTGGTGTAACGCTTATTGAATATTGTCCAGGACACACTGTAAACTGCCAGCTGTTTTTGTGAAACAGAAAGCATTATAAGAATAAACACTTCAAACAGCAGCATGCTGCATTGCCGTAGAGAGATGCAATATTTTGACTGATATAACTTCCAATTTGTTCATTACACTTAATATCGCTCTGTTGTATTAATTAGATATTTTGGTAAATTAAGTGAAAAAAAAGTATTACGTTCTGAACAAAGAAGAGAGCCTTTATTTCTTGCTTGGGTAAATTAAATTATATTTATATATTTATTATTATTTATTATACAGATACAGTAAAAAACTGTAGATAAAAAAGTAAAATAAAAAAAAATTGCAATGCGATTAACATATCAAATATTTAAAAATAAATAAATAAATAAAAGCGAACAATTTACTAAAAAATTATTAATTTATTTAATAAAACCTCTCTTCTGTGTTCACAATGCAATGTTTCTGCACATTTTTCTGTAAGCATGACATATTACTCTGTACCTTATTAAATAGAAATATATGCAGTATGTAAATTACAACATTATGGAGGGAAATTATAGGGTACAGACCAATTTAACCAATATACACCTACATATGTATTCATACAACTAACAGTAAAAAAAAAAAAATGAAAGTAGTGGTGTAAACATTTATTCTATATGTGCATGCTGAAATATTAACTGTGGCATAGATTTCCACTTCAGCCACTTAACAAG
This sequence comes from Enteromius treurensis, assembly GCA_032275025.1. Lineage (NCBI taxonomy): Eukaryota > Metazoa > Chordata > Actinopteri > Cypriniformes > Cyprinidae > Enteromius > Enteromius treurensis. The sequence goes on from JAUCMU010000143.1 coordinate 2,693,824, forward strand.
CAACATATTTCACAAAATTCATAATATTAGTGAAGCGTAATGGTCATGGCATTATGAACACTAAACATTTTTACAATAAATCTGAAGTGTTTCATGTGTAGTATTGTGATTTGTTTGTTTTCACAGAGCACAATAGGCTCTCGATTGTGGCATGTGGTTTTAACGATGGTGGCCAAAACTGACTGTAATGAAGAGCTTGGCCTCTTGTCTCCACTTCCAGGCACTCATGATATCCGGTGCGTCGATGCTCCACGCCAAGAAGCGACACAATGAGAGCATGTGAAGTATCCTCACCTCTGGAGAGGCGCAAAGATGAAGTGGAGCAGACGTTGAATTGTTTTGTCAGAATGCTTGGCAGCACTTAAAAACAAGTGAGGCGTTTACAGCATGCAAAATGCTCACGGAGCGCTCAGAAGGAACACAGGTTTGAACAAAGTAGGCCAGGTAATTACTCTTTTGCGCTTCGGGCTTGAAGCAAACGTCAGCCGCTTCATCAGATTTTTGCTTTGTGTCTCGGACAGATCTAATTAAAATGAGAATATTTTCGTCTGTGAAAAACAAAACACCTAAATTGGGTCCGTTCTTCCACATTCTTCTTGCTTTCTTTGAAAAATGAGTCAATGACATATTCAATTTTCAAATGTAGCCATGTTTTTGAAGTTTTTTGGGGGTGATGGTAAGGATAAATATCCCATTAAGTGTTGAATGCAAGTTTACTTCTATATAAAATGCTTAATTAGCATCACTGCCATAACCTTATTTACAATTGCATCAATCAGAATTATTTTTTATTTATTTATTTCGTTTTCTTTAAATTATTTCTTTAATTTCTTTAAAGAAACAAATGTAAAAATAAAATATAATTGAAAAATAACATGATGTAATGTAATCATAACATAACATCATTTTGTGCTGTCAAAATTATTCAAGATAATTTTTTTTTTGTTTACACACACTTACTTATATATAAATATATAAATACACATGCATGTATGTGTTAAAGAAAAATATATTTAAATATGAAATATATTTATATGTATATACAGATATGACTAAATATTTAAATACGTACATAGGTGAATTTATATATACATAATACATATGCACACATACAGTATATTGTGTAAACAAAAAAACTTTTATTTTAGATATGATTAATCGCAAATAATTGTTTGACGGCACTAAATATAACATAATATAACATAACATAACATAATGAGATCAGAGGTCAGTAGAAACAACCTTGTCCAACCTCATATTTCAGTTTAAAAATAAATAAAATTAAATTAAATTAAATACTACTGTCTGTATATTATACTGAAAATAACGAATAATGAAAATAAAAACGAATATGCCAAATTTAATACATATTTAAAAATAAATATGTAATTTTTTTAAAAATTCAATATTTTTTTATATTTAAAAATATATATATATATATATATAAAATGTGTCTATATAAATGTGTTTTGATGGTTCTGATGGAAGCTAACTTAAGATCAGCAGAAGCTCCTACTATTCTATTTGTGCCAAGATCTGATTAAAATACATAAATTCCTAAAGAAAAGTGGATAAAACTTGAAAAGCTGAGCTAGTTAAATAATTCAGACACAAATCTATGAATCACTCTCTGACTGAGGGGAAAGAAGGACAGAAATGGAAGAAAGGGAACAGGAGGTTTGTAGGACTCACCTAAAAAAAAAACCAGAGAAAGCAGAGAAAGGCATGAAAGGCAGAAGGAGTCTAGCTGCCCCGCTTCGGGTCGCATCATTAAATGCATTCGGGTGCAAAGTGACTCATCACTCGTTGACATTCGACGGCGGTTTTGAGCCACAGACTGTTGTTTTTTACAGCCAGAAGACGTGGGAGCAGAAACGGGTGGGCCGAAGAAAGTGGAAAGGTGGGACCTCTGACAAGAAGTCAGTCCATCTGACAGTCACGCATGCATAAAGCGCTCTTAAAACTTTAATCGTCTCATTTCCAGGGCAAAACCAATGCCAATGCCTCCATTTTAAAGCCAGACCAGAGTGAGCTGCTTCAAGCACACAGGATCTTATTAGGTTTTAACGGCGCAAGGCCATTAGATCACCCAAAAAGGAAAAGATGTTAAAAAACATGGAGATATTAGTCATTCTAGCCAGAGGAAATACAATAAGGGTCTCCAATTTGGTTCCATGCTGCATTCCCAAATGATTGATAGACGCTCCACTTTTTTACCGAAAACTCTTCTGGATAGACTCAACACGTTGCATCCCATTTGATGGTTGCCGTGCTGCCTAGATGGTAAATTATTTATGATATTGCTGTGAAACATCTTTATCACATTTGTGCTGGTTTCTGCATTGGAATAAAAGCGCGCTTGATGGTGGATGATATAATCATGCGGCTCTGAAGTCATTGAGAGAGATGTTTCTTTAAGAGAGCAAAATGAAATATTACTCAATAAGAATATTACTGCATGAATAAATAATACTGTCATCAAGTTGTCTTTATCACACATACATATTCTCTTTCAAAACTATCTGATGCATTCAATCGAACAGACGAGTGTGAGAAGAAACATGCTGGCCAGAGCGGTTAACGCTTGACTAGCTCTGGTCAGAACTGGATCAACTGGGGGTTTGGGCCCTAAATTAAAATGAAATCACCTTCCTGTCAGTCAAGCTGGTGGACCTCGGCAGAGTGCTGATGTAAGAGGGAAAATTACATGGGAGAGCATTTGAGCAGAGAGTCCAAGAAAGATGTCTGCTGTGAAAAGAACCAGGACCTAATTTGTACCAGAACAAGCCAGATCCAGCCCCTTATGTATCTTTTGGGGTACAACATGTCCAAACCTGTCCTATATAGATTAAATGTGACTCTAGTTCATAAAAGCAGTCATAAACAGCCAAAAATGGTATGGGTCAAAATGATATTTTTTTCTTTTAATGTCAAACATCATTAGGACATTAGGACAAGTAAAGATCAGGTTCCATGAAGATATTTAGTACATTTTCTACTGTATTATACATTAAAACTTCATTTTTGATTAGTAATATGCATTGCTAAGAACTTTTTTTTTTTTTTTTGGTTTTGTGATTTTTTTCAGCCAAATACCCAATTGCAAATGCCTAGTTCATCAGACATCCTCTACACTAGACCTGAAACACAGTTAGGATATTACTGCTGAATAGTTATTCTCTAATCAGAGTATGCCCAACTACTTTCCATCAAAGCGTGCTAAAAAACTAATCGGTTCCAGAAGAGGTGCTCTTGAGTTGCTTTACGCGTGCAGCTGCGAGCCTGGATTCAATCCCACGCTCAATAAAGGCACCTGAGCCGTGTGGCCAGCCAAAACAAAGCTTTTACACTCAACTGCAACAATGAAGGCTAAAGCGATGCCCTCCTCACAGCTGCGTGCCTCTATGCCAGCAAAGACAGACAAGGGTGTAGCTCCACCACACTGTGTGAGTGTGTGTGTGTGTCTCTCACTGTTTATCACACTCCAAAAACACTGCCAAAACCAGGACAGCCGCAGCAAAGAAACGACAGTAATGGAAAGGGGGGAGGGGAGGGGGGATTTACTTTCGTATCCCATCCCTTGTGCATTAATGGGTCTTTAAAGGGAGTCACGTAATGGAAAACCAATTTTGAAGTAAACTAGTTCAATCTAGTATGCATACTACAGTCAATTAAATATACATATTGCAATCCTCTGTTCCCAGTCCATCCAGACACATAGTCAGCTTCCTATCGATGGGTTTTCATAGACGGTAGATTTATTCAGTAGCTTGCGGACACAGAGATGTACTTGAGAGGCAAGGAGCTTCAAATCCTGTGTAACTACGGTTCGACAAAACAGTTTAAATCTGTGTAAAGGTAAGCTAAAATGGCACAGTTGCATCAACAAATGCCTTTTTATATCCATTTTGTGTTTGTTAACTCTATCGGGTTGAATTTGGTGTAGGGCATATTTCCAACACAATAGAGCAGTAACTTTTATTCAGCAATATGTACCCAATTCAACGCAATAAATGTGCCAGGGTTCATGTGTTGAACCTGTGGCGAAACATGCAGTAAGGCACGTAAAAATAGTGTGGCACAAAAAGCGCACATATTTTTATGAGACCAGGTCGGTCTTTAATTTAATGAAAGTCAGCTTAATGGTCTCCTTCTATATTCTTAATTTACATTTTGGTCTTATCATGAATGGTTTATCTGTACATGTTGTTTTAATGAAAAGAGAGCCTGTTTTGCTTGTTTTCTTTAAAAGGGTTTAAAATGGTCTCCAACCTCCTGCCATATTGAAAAGTCAAGAGAAATGATCCTAAAACATTTGTCAGTTTGTTATCCAATGCAATGAAATACAGACAATTTTAAAGTGTCTAAATATCATTTGTTTTCCAAATTGCACTATTACATTCTATGTCTAAGTTCTGATTATGAGATTCAGAGAAGATAATTATGGAAATCACTTATGTTGAAAAAAGGAAAACAAACTAAATGAGAACAAAAGGGTTTCATTTCATTATGCGCGTCTGGTGAAATCTCACATGGACTCACCTAGAATCAGTATCACAAGCGCTTTTATCCTGGTTTAACCATCTTTCTGACAGTCAGAACAGCGTTCCAGTCATCTGGGGTTAAGGTCAGCCGCCTGAATGATACCTTTTGTCCCGAAACGGTTGCCTGAATGGAACTGTATAATTGAGTTTCATTATCAATTCATTAATTCACTAGATTTCTGGCTTTGCTTGAGAGCCACCGCTAAAGCTTGGGCTTTATACACCCATCAGTGACTTTTATTTTATCTGACCTGACAGGTCAGTGCTATAAAATGCTCTATTCCTTTACTTTATAGAACTATAGAGAGAGAGAAAAGAAAAAGTAAGTGAAACCCTAATGCTGTTGTGTAGTCAAGAGTAGTTAAAGACCGAAACTGGCATTTGTGGATTTACTGTATACAGTTCATCAGTGCATGCTATTGTAAAAATAAAAAAATAAATAAAAAAATTATATATGTTTACTGTATGAGCTTATAAAGAAGAACATTTACTGAGTAATAATTATTGTTCATGTGAAAAATTCGTCAGTGTAAACTATTCTAAAAAAATACAACAAAATAACAAAATTAACTTGAAAAAAAGATGAAAATATTGAAAATGAATATATACAGTATTTATATGCTTACTGTATGACCTTATAAATAGGAAAACTGACTGACTGACTAATAATAAATTTTCTTGTGCACAATTCAACAATGCATGCTATTCTTAAAAACACAACAAATAACATAGAATTAATAATAAAAAAGTAAAATAAATGAATCAAAAATTTATTCTGGTAGGTCCTGCCATACATTACACCAAAATTGCTGTCCAACAAGCACACATACACACAGCCTGTGGACGCATTATGACTGTTTGTACCCTGCATTGCTTTTACAATCAAGGTCAGTGACTAAGGCCTAAATGATTCTGTTTTTCGATTTCTTAGCAATTTGTTCTTTCAATCCACAGGAAAGCCTTCAGCATCCTTCACTGGCATGTTTCATTTAACAAGATACTAAAAACTCAGACTGCATCGCTTCCAGGTTATATTTTGTTACCTTACGGCCTAGTTTTGCTAAAGTTTGTGAAATGTAAGACATCTGTTTAGATGCTTCCTTCCAACTTTCCCACCGCAGCAGGATCGCTCTCACTTGGTGTTCATAAAGGACTGTTTGTAGCTGACATATGTTCATTTAGCACTGCATCCCAGATGTCAAACGAGTGAACGTACTCTTTATGCATTCATATGTCATCTCTTCCCTGAGAATTTCACTTTTATTATAAATACACATCAGCTCTGTTCCAAAACCTTGTGAGCTGTCCTGCTGTCTGCTGCCTACTCAAGCAGATGTCCAACTCAATTGGAAGCTTATAAATGTATGATATGAAAGGCTGTAGTGCACAACACGTGCACAGGACCCTAACTAGCATGTGACACGATAATTTAACACATCATGATGTGGGCTTTGCTTCTCATTAATTAATTTTACTGCATTTTTAATTAAATATATGCACCCTTGGTGAGCACAAGTCATCTCTCTCTCAAAAAATTATAATAAATAGCGTGCATGAATACATACAGTATATAATTTGAAAATGCTGTCCAGGTAATACGCTTGCTAGGTAATTCTTGGAACAGAGTTGTTATGTTGTCTAAAATCCCTGCAGAATTACATTCAGACTGAATATTCATAGCAAAAGTCCTTGAAAAAGAGATGCACAACCACACCGGTACAAATACACGCATTCATCTCTAAGTCCCAGCTCTGTGTTTGTATGAAACAACCATCGAGTAAAGGTTGGGTTGCCCGGGACAGTTGCGGTAGAAAAGGTGAAGCACCGCTGCTTGGGCCAGAAACACCGGGAAGCCATCCAGAACTCAAGGACGAAGCCTTCGCCATTTGGAGCAAAAGGAGCTGACCCAACAGAGAGCTCTGGGAGGGCCCTGTTCTGCTAAAGAGGACATTTGTAGTTTCAGGGAAGCTGTTGTTCATTTTAATACGCTGAAACAATGCTGCCAAAGCCCACTGGCTTTTTACAGTAGCTCTGCTTCTGGAGAAACGCCAAAACACGGTCACAATGATTAAGCAGGGACTTCATACGAATTGCTCATTAATACATTTGCAATGGCAGATAGGACGTTGAAGAATCAAACTATTTCTTCTACCTCAAAGACTGGAAGCAGCTCTTAGTAAGTTACTTATGAAACTTTCATCATTACATAGTGTCAAAGGAATTTCACAGCATCTCTACATTACAAAGAAAATAAAAATCTGTCATCATTTGCCCATTCTGATTTTGTATCAATTCTGTATGAGTGTCTCTCTTTCTTTAGTGAAACATAAGAGGAGATCTATCAAGTTGCAACTGATATATAAACCATACATTTACAAAACACATGAAAACTCGTATTTCCAAATATCGACTGTGGCAAGCTTCCTTTTTAAAAGTGAGTGAGTGTTGGAAACAGTCCGGTCCACAATCACACCATATTATCAGCCCAAAGTTATTCTATACCTCCTCTCCTCTGCAGATCTGTGCGTATGAGCAATGTCACTGGCCGCGGTCACAGGAGGTCACAGGTTATCACCGTTCGATAAAAATTGCTTTCTGACAGCCGTAGCTTTATGTCTCTGATCTTGCTCTTTGACACTTCCAATTTTCCGAGATAGAATCACCGTCCTTCTCGCTGTAAATATGGCCAGCCTGACTGCTCACAACATCAAGGGGCTTCAGTAATGGCCCACTGCCTGGACTTTCTGTGGTTCTGCCTTGTCAACAAAAAGCTGTCAGGGACTCATCTAACTCAAGCAGGAGAGCAACCGTACGATTAAAGAGAGAGATGGAGAATCAGGCAGACTATAAAACCTTGTAGCTGAAGATATATGCCCACAGTACAAGGATTCAACCAAATATTAAAGACCGAAGGGGATCAAACTTACATCCCAATTATATTGCATCTCAGACTGTAGCTATAATATGCTAAAAGAACCAGTATTCAATCAGGTTTACTAAAAAGGAAGCATTTGGGTTTCTGTCACTGTGTATAGATCTAAATTTACTGTAAATGATAGGTGTGAAGTTTACTTTGATGCTTCATCAAAGCCGGTATTGCAAACAATGGCGTTGATAATAATAGGTTTGTAGTGCATTTCACACATTTCCTGTTGTTTAGAATTCTACACTAGCACCAGAAAAAAAAAATAGTGCTTAAACTTTACTTGCAGCTGTACAGTTAAATCAGCTGAAAAATAGCCTACCGTTATATAGAATGACAAGCTTTTGCAACAGGGAAAGCACATGTTTTTCACAAGGTCATACAGAAATGACCCAATATCACTGTGTTACACATTAGCGGTAAGGGTTACTTGATAAAATGCAGGGTTCAGTTCTACATTTACCGAAAACCTTAGCAATTGTCAAAAGACAGAAAAACACAACAACAGGAGCAACAAAGGGAGCAAAGGACATGATGAATGCTAACAACAGAGAAACCATAAAGCAAATGAATCAACACGGCAACGATGCACGAGCGCAAAAGCACAGCACCTTGTTTACAATGCAGATTAAACTACTAAAATGAAATATTACATTGTACTGGTGCGAAAGCAAAGACAATCACCACAGCACTTCCAAACAAATCCCTAAGCCTCTTAGTCAAACACTTGTAAATTCTATCCATTTGTAAATTTCATTAATTCACCTTGATAATTATTTAATCTGACCTTGTTTCACGGGACATACTTCTTGTTATTACTTCCAGTGCAAAGCTGAAAGCAAACCAGCTTTATCATTTTTAAAGCTGTTGAAAGGCATCCCTTGGGCTTGTTCATTACTTACAATGAGAATATAACTGCCACGCGCATTTCCTACGATCCACTGAATCAACAAAACAGAACAAAATGACAGCTGTCCTGTAAGTTAGACTCCCTATGGATCTCAAACTTGTTCTAACACTTCCGGCAATGTGATGGAGGCAATACTCAAGATGACCTTTCCTGAAAGCCATGCATAATTAGACCCGTGAACACTGAATTTATTTCTACCAGGAAGATTGCCTTTGCTTTTGCTGTTCTACGGCCTGAATAGAAATGTAATTTGTAATGTATGTGTACTTTGACTCCCCTGAGTAGCTGCTTTGTGGCAAAAGGCCTTTTGCTTTCTTTCTCAAGCTCCTCTATGTCTGGACATGGGCCTTGTAATATTTCACTTGGAGAACCTATGGCACTGCATAAATTATGGGACGCAATTGCCAAGAGTGGCCATGTTGCGGGATTACGTACAAGGATCAGAAATGTGTATCTTTAATTACACCCTGAATTGCTGATTTGTCTGACGAAGTGCATGATTAAGGGAAATCTCTCCAACCCCTCATTAATCGGGTCACTGCTACCGTGAATGGAAAATGAGGCAAATATTTATATTGGAACCAGACCAATATATTAGCTCTCAATTTTCATCAATGTCTTTTTTTCCGGACTCTTTCAGTTAAAAAAGCAGGCCACCGCAATTTATTTGACTTAACAGCCCTTTGTCTGGGGTGTTGCATGTTGATAAAAATGCAAAAACACACAGAGGATAGGAAAGGAGCAATGCACAGAGACTTGACCCAGTATTTGAAACTACACCAATTTTTTGTAGCCAATCAGTGGTGTATTTTAAAAGCAGTACTCAATATTTTGCTTTAAGCCAGCATAGAGTAAAAATTCCCCAAACCGTTGTTTGACAAGGTGTTTTTAGTTGAAGGATGTTTTATCTTACTATACCTGAGGTAAAAGGAGGAAACAAAATTTTGATAACAGGCCTGAGAACAAATGACTCAAGTTGCCATGCACTGACCCATGTTTCCTACCCATTAGAGTGGAACAGCTAGAAGCGGAAAGGGGGGGAGACAACACAATTTTTTTCGCCTCACATCGACTGGACATTTACCTCTTGTTCCCCGCAGTGGTAATGGATTTTAGGAGGGCGACGGATCATACCTCACATTCTCGGGAGCCGGAGATGGTGTAGGTACAGGGTCCTGTCCCATTGACCAGTACGTCCATGGTCTCAGAGTTTGTGGGTTTGTAGTCCACATAATATTCCTGAAGCGGGGAGCTGAGGGTGCGCTCTGTCTCCCGTGCCTTTTTCCGGCGTTTTCTCACCATGGAATGCTGCTGCAGTTGCTTCATGCTGCTTGGATAACGCTTCCAGGAGACATAGATCACTAGCAAGATCATGGCCACGGATAGAAAGAGGGCGACACTGCCAGCAATTATCTTGTGGAAGGAAACATGCTCAAAGTCATGCTCAGGGATGGGTGGGGATGCAGCCGTCGGGGAAGCGGCAACAGCGTTGTTGCGTGTTATTTTCTCATTCACCCTAAACATGGTTGGCAGGGGGAAACGTCCAGGTTTGGATTGGGAGCTCACAGTGGAGGAGATCGGCTGGTAAGGAGTGGGGGTCATCTTACAGATTCCATGCGTGTCAACAGCCTCGATGACTTTCTCACCCTGAACCTCCTTTGGTCCAGCACAAATCATGGTGGTCTCCTTGTTCCCCTTGAAGTTCCTCAGCCAAGCTACAAGGGGGCATAAGCTGGGGCTGCATTCCCAAATGTTACCAGCTAGACTGATGGAAGTAAGAGAGATCCAAGCTGATATGGCCTCTTGAGACACATTGCTTAGCTTATTGGAGTCCAGATTAAGAGTCTGCAAGTTAGGGAGACACTGGAAGATGCTGGAATCCAACACCTGCAGGTCATTTCCAGAAAGATCCAGCTTTTGCAAAGAGGTCCAGGTCCATGTAATTCCCTGGGTTATCGACTTTATCCGATTCCACTGCAGATACAAAGCGCGGAGGTTGTTCAGCCGTGGGAAATGAGAAAAATTTATCTTTGAGAATTGGTTGTGCTCCAAGTGTAACTCGGTCAGTTTGAGAAGTCCTGCAAATGCGTTACGGGTAAGACTTCGCAGTCGATTGTAGCCCAAGTCAAGGAACTCTAGGTTTCGACAATCTTGGAACACTCGCATGGGAACCGTCTTGAGGGAATTGGATCTGATGTGGAGACTCAACAGTTTGCGCAAGCCCTGGAACTGATTCGGCTGCAGGACTTGAAGTTTGTTGTAGGACAGGTCCAGATTGCGTAGGTTGGGGATCGAATGGAACGTGCTGTTTTCCAAATGTGTGATCTTGTTGGAGCTGAGGATCAACTCCTTTAGTCTTCGAACACCCTGAAAGGCTTGTTTGTCCACTGCGTTGATGTAGTTGTGGTCCAGGTACAGCCAGACCAACTGGCTGAGGCTGGCAAATTGACCAGCCCTGAGGTTCACCAAACTGTTGTACCGCAGAGAGAGGCCCTGGCATCCCACAGAAACATTCTTTGGCACATCGCGAAAGGCATTTGACTCGCAATACACTATTTTGCCATCGCAGCGGCAGCTTCGGGGACATGGTTTCTCTCGGACTCTGCCTTGGGAAGCCAAGAGCCAGGCCTGCACGAGCAGGGGGATCATCAGCCAACGGGATCTCACCAGGGATCCTGCATTAAACACAAAGAGAAAGAGGGGATAAGCCATGATTCGGTCAATGCTGAATCCTAGTCTTTTGCATTTAGTCAAAACTGATGATAACTTACTTACAAGGATTAGTACATACTTAATTAGTCCCGCTGCGCAGTTTGCACAAAGTAGGTTATAAAATTACATAGCCAGTGTTTACTGAATAAAATCTTTCAAGTAGCAGTAAAGTAAGAACTTCTCTGTGTTGCTTCAAGTCAGAAATGTATTTACCTTCTCTCCATTTGCCATTAATGTGATTACTGTGCAAATTGTTGCTCTAGACCAGCATTTGGCATTCTGAAAATATGCAGATGTCAATTGATTTTCCTGGTTTATGTACTTTAATTAAAAATGAAAGTGAATATACACCTTTACCTTGAAGCAACCAAAAGCTTTCAATAGGCAAGTGTAACTTTTTTCAAATAAGGGAGTAAAAACATTCCCCCTAAGGTTTCTTAATAACCATAATTACAAACTGACTCGAATAAACTCTCTGTGGTAAAGAAACCCGACTGTAGACTTGAAAGATTACTGTTCTTTATGCTCATGATTCATAGTAAGATATCAAAAAGAACTGGGAAAAAGAGGACTACAGTATCAAGCAAGATTAACTGCAGATGACAAATAGAGAAACAACTATCACAACAATACAGAAGAGGCTGAAGGGGAGAGAACTGAGTGATTGAGCCCACATGTCCTTGTGACTGTTTTTTTCTGTAAAAAGCCTAAAGCAAATGTGTTATAGTGCAAAGTAGCTGAAGTTTATAGTTTGTTTCTCAGTGAATATATTCAAGATTAAAAAGTTTTCCTAGTAAAAGCCTTTAAAGCTGGACACAATGCGTAATCCACCTCCACATGCACTTCTCTAGACCCAATTCACATTGTAACACAATGAAGGTTATAATAATATGTAATATATAACTTTCTGATTAAGAGTGTTTTAAAATGTACTGTAATCATATTACAAGCAGTGCTGGGGAAAGTTGCTTTTAAAAAGTAATGAATTACAAGAAAAGTACTTTTCGTGGAAAATAATGTGTTGTTACTTTTGTGTTACTCTTCCCTCATCTGGCCTGGGCTTGCTTCATTTAATTAAATAAAGTATATTGTTCAACATTTATAATTGTAGCTGGTTTGCAATTCACTGTAGCTAGTCTGTTTCTGTGCAAGTGAGATGAGTACATGCATGTTCACATTTATTCCAAACATCAGTTTACGAAGTGCACACAACACCTCTGCACTTTCTCCTGTTTTCTCTCAACATGGGGACAGGAGAGCTGACAGTCATTAGAAAAAGCATTGCTAATTTAAAGTAAATCAGAATTTTCTTGTAAGGTAAAAAGTAATACATTGCTATGAAAAAAGCAATCTGTTTCCTTAACATGTGTTACTTGTAATGCATTACCCCCAACACTGATTACAAGTGCTTGATTTTTGGAATCTGATTACACAATCCAGATTACATGTAATCGGTTACTCCCCGGCACTGTGAAAAACTCACCACCAAAATACTCTAGGTAGTTGCCAAGGCATTTATGTGTGGTTAACCATCCAGAACACATTTTCTAGACTAATGTAAAGCATTCTAGCCCTTAAAATTGTCCACACGTCACTTGGGAAGGCCAGAACAGCCTAATTAGAAAAAGAGAGACGGGTAAATCAATTTAGTCTCTGCAATATTACCAGCTACACGGAACACCTTGGGCAAGATCACACAAAGTTATGCAAAGGTACACAAGGACACAAGGAGCAACTGTATAGCCCAGTAGGGTTTGCATGCAAATTCTCAAAGTTTTAATTAACTCTCACAGCGCAGCGGCTGAAGTCACCCTCATGAGTCACGCTTTAAGTACAAAAAGAGTCAACCTGAAAACCTCCATTTAATTTGTCTTTCTCCGCATATATGCATGATAACATAAGTGCATCTTGGCCTCCCCCACCTTCCTACATCCAATTGATCACGATAAAGAAACGGCAGCCAAGATGCAGTCAAATAGTGCATGTAAACCAGCCCTTGATCTTAAAACTCATTCATCATGCCACCAACATTAAAACACATCCACATCTAGGTCTCAGAACTGCAGTTTCTGCAAAGCCTTTCCTGTGGTAAAAGCAATCTCACAGACTGGATGCCAGATACCCATGGGAAAGAAAAATCTAAATGAGATCCCTTTAATATCGCAATTGTTTTTCCTACACGGCAAAGGGGTGAGCAAAGAGAGACTTTTAGTGTCTCTGGCTGAGAAAAAGACCTCAGTAATCTCACATATGTTTCTTTTATGTCTCAACACCTTAACATATAAAAGAGGTCTGTGATCAAAAGTTAAACACAAGCATTTCCAGTGAAATTCTCCCAAGGTCAAATGATCTGAGCTGCTATCCGCATTCATTTTATAGCTTTTCCACTAAAGAAACCTTTGTCCTATATGGATGGTAAAGGGTCTTCATGGAACCACTGATGCCAATACAGAACCTTTTAATAGTGCAATCCCTGGAGATAGAGTTTTGAGATCATCATGAGCGTTAATTCAAAGTCTTCAGCTGCTTGCAATCATGTCTTCGCTGTCTAAGTGATATAAGTGAGATAGGACAGCAAACTCATTTTGATTTTCCTTTTTCATAAGGCATTACATACAGTAGCATTGCAGATACTTTCATACACTCATAAAAATAAATATCCTTTACTGGCATCTATGGCACCATGAAGGACTTTTAACATCGAAGGAATCTTTCCAACAACAAAAAAACCCCTGTTCTTCAAACTAAAAAAAGTTTTTCTAAAAGGATTTTTTTGGGGGAACCAAAAATGGTTCTTCGAAGGCACAGGTCCAAAAACACCCGTTAAGTGATGTGGTGTGAAAAATTTAGATTATTAAAATATTCTTTACACTAACAAGAAAATGTTAGTGTCAAGCACTTTTTACGGAGATGTTCTTTGTGGAAAACAACATGGTGTTCCAGTAAGGAGAAAATCCAGTACGGAGCTATGAAAGAGCAATCTCTGAGCAACACAGTTCTCCTCTTAGTAGATGGATTATTTTTTATGTCTTCATTATGTACTTCCTTGTGCAATTTTCTTCACTAATAGTGCATACAATAAACTACAAGCATCATTTAAAGCACATACAGCATCACCAGAGCCCAGTGGAAAAGCTCCCTGTAACGGTGGCCAACTTTTCCAGCGTTAATCCCATCTGTGATTTGTTTCTGTGTGTGCAGGAAAAGCATAATCCCAAAACAGCAGTGCTAATCTCACACAAAGATAATCTGACACAAAATTGAACAGCTCGGAAGTAATCCCATCACATTCGAAAAGGAGCCCACGTGAAACAGTCAGAAAAGAGATCTCACATCTACAATACTTTTTTTTTCTATATTCCTCCTATAAAATTTAATGATATTTCCATCACCCACATTTTAATTTCCCTTTATGGAACAGGTCATAACTGAGAATCTGTGTTTGCAGTTTAAGCAATCAAACCTGAGAAACAGATACAGCTACTTCCTGTGTCCATTTCTCTCTGGCTGACATGTTTTCTGTCTCTCTCCCCAGTTATCTGTTTTGACACCCTCTCCACTCTATTATCTGGAAAAAGCTCTTACACGTTTAATAAGGGACACTAGATGTGTCCAGACGTCTTTCGGTGGGCTGCAGTAATGCAAGACAGGTAAGGAGAACGAGAGGAGGGGGATTGAGGAATTAGCTTCGGGTCTTATCCTTTCTTTAACACTCTAATATCGCACTGAGGTACTTAACAGGAATATGACAGTAAGTAGTTGTTCTTCATGCTGTGCTATTATCATATTGCTTTACAGCTTGTTTGAGCGTGCCAGCGTGGGACAATGGTATCATCCTCATAGAGTGACAGATATGGCAACATTGCACGCTACTGACATGACAGTTAAGTTCTGGTAAATATTATGGCATGTGTTTCACTTCTACATCATGCATTTGCATTGCAGATAAACATATAACATATAATAAAAAATCTTACCAAAAAATTAATTAATAAATAAATAAACAAACAAACAAAAGATTAAATCGGTGATTCTCGCACTGTCAAGAAATGCATAAACCACATTTCAGCAAAAAAATTAAAATAATCGGAAAATAAATAAATAACAATAAATGAAAAATATAAAATCTCTCAATGTCAATAAATGCCATTGGATTAAATTGAAAGTATGCTGATTTAAAAATAAAATCAATGTGTGCACACATGATGATTTTCATTACTGTATTACAGTAATGAGAATGCTTTAAATTATTTATGTATTTATTTGCACAAAAATGTCATCATAATCATGAAATGCATTGTAATGTCCTTAAAATTTTCTAAAAAATATATATTTTTTACACAAATAAACTGGCCTTTTCATTGTAAGGTTGACCCAAACATTAACATATTTTATCACGTTGCTTTTTTTTTCAAAGCCAGCATTACCAGGGTCACAGAATGAGTGTGAGCTGAACGAGTCGAGCGAACAGCACACCTGTGAGGCACAGAAGTGAACATCCACCTACATCATCCGCTCAGTAAACAGCCGCAAGGATGCTACAACTCCTAGCCATTATGATGACAATACTCATATTCTGAACACAGTGAGTCACATTTGTTTCATCTATTCACTCTAACACACTTCCAGCACCATTTCATTAAGTCATACTTGAACAAACGACTTTTCCATATTATACAGGGCGATCACTGGAAAAGGAAAGGGGGCGGGGTGTTATTTATGATCTGATTATGATTATTTATGATGGGGACAACCATCTGTGCTCTCAATAAATACAGAATGATTTTAAAGGCATCTGAAGGGACGATATTCCCTCAAATTTCAACGGAAAAAAGGACCAACAAAATACAGTAAGCAACAGTTAACAGACTACAACAAGACCTCTGCACTCCAAGCTACATGAATGACTGCATAAAATCAAACAGTAAATCACAGCTTTCCGCTACGACAGTATCATTTGCTCTGAAGCATCAATCAAAATCTGCAGGGTTTTTTTTTTTCTTGAAGGATGCAAGCATTCTTGCATCTGACACAGCATTCTTGATGCTTAACTGCAGGCTTTACCTGTCCTTCACAAAATGCATAGTTCATTGAATGCAATATAGTGAAGTATAGAAATGCAGTGCATATGCCTAGAGTTCCTAAAATGAAATCTGCAAGGACACATATGAGGCAGCACAGATTTCTCAGATGCGAGTTAGCAGAATCTACGAGCATCAAATCTGATCAGGACAGCAAAACATCTGATAGATGGAAAGACAGCCTGTTGATCACACAACGCTCGTGCAAAATCGTATACATGGTAAACGTGAGCTCTGCAGGTATGCGTGATGAAAGTTGCACGCTATCAAGGACAGACTCAAAGATGCTTCATTCATCTGGAATCATGCAGCGCGCTCAGAAATCCCACAGCAATGCTATTTTGAGAAGCGAATTTACACGTCGTATATCCTAACTGTATCCAAAAAGCCAACAGACGACACGAATTCATTTCGACTCGTTCAAACATACCCATCTCTGCGTAAATTTCGCGTTTCCAGCAGGTTTTACAGCCTTTCGATGTGCGGTTCCAGATTCCGCATGGCACCGTCTTCAAACACACTCAGAAAGGTGCACCTGCCCAAAGCTGCGGTGCCCGAGATGTTGGCGAGGGTCGGAAAACTCCGGCAACGGCGGCGTTATTTCAATCCCGCAGCTGCGCCGCTGCGCAACATGTCCAAGTGAACAACGGAGCAATCCTAAGCGATCTTTCCAGCGTATAAGACAAACATTAAGGCTTTGCTTAACCGGAACGTCCTTAAAAGAACATTTCCAAAGAGTACGCGTGTGTGTCGGTTATATACTTTGCCTCAAAATATCCTCCACTTGCTTGGAAAGTTTGGAGAGATTTGCGCAAAAGCGCACCATCGGATGCTCTCCAAGCTGCGCAGCTATGAAGAAAGCCAAGCGAGGGATGCAAACATCTTTCTCATGTCCTGTAAAAAGAAAAAGAAAAAACAAGAGCTGTGCGCAGGATGAGTGATGTATTCCTGATATCTGCTAATCTCACAGGAGCGCAGAGCTGGTGCTGTAAGCCACATTCAGAGCGCTTTTCTTTCGCCGAGTATCTGTCAAAAACAGAAGAAGGTTTTAAGAGGAGTGTGCGAGTGAGATTGCACTCAGCACTGGTGCAGTCATTGCTTAACCTTCTTTTGCAAGTGCTATGCATCGGATTGCCCTCTTCTGGTGGGAAAAGGCGACATGTATCGCCCATTCACAGCATTTGCCCGTAAATAGCGAGGCTAAGTATTCTTGAGCGTGTCTTTGAAATGACGGCATAAAATATTAACATGCGGTAATTGCATTTATAGGGCTACGCGTGATTCATTATACCAAAGAGGCGTAAATGTGCGGTTTAAAGGTCCTTATAGCATTTAATTTACACTGCTTCTTTTAAACTGATTAATTAATATTATTGCATACGTTCCAACTTAATCACTTGAAGGTATGGCCTACAGTATGTATATATAGGTAATATAATTTAATGAAGCTGGGTTATAACTGGCTCATGCTATAGGACAAAGCACATGCTTGTATACTGTATGTATTTATGTTATTTATCTTTTTCTGTATATCTAGTGGTTTTTAAATAACATTTGAACAATGTATTTTTACAAAAACAAGTATGCTGGGTTTCATTATTACAGCTTAAAATCAAACGATTCCTAAAATCAGTATAAAATAAATCAATTTTAAAATGTAATTTATCGCTGTAATCAAAGCTGGGTTTTCAGCATCATTACTCAGTTATATTATTAGAAATACCTTCTGTGATCATTACCAATACTATATATATATATATATATATATATATATATATATATATATATGTTGAAAACCATTTGGTGAGCATCATTTATTTTTAAATTTTTTAAAATAAACATTAATTATTCCATTTTTTATTTTTATTATTCCATGACTTTTCAAACCCCATAAAATATAGAGTCAAATGTTCAACAAGCAGTCAAGAAGAAGAACAACATTGGACACTGAAGAAACACGGATCAAAGAAGATTGCACAGATGCCACTGGTATATTTTACTTTACAATGCTATTAAATTCAGACATTTTCCAATGTGTCCTAATATGTTTTGAGGCCACTGTTTAACCAAACTGCTGAGAACATGAACAAGGATGCATCAGTCTGGAAGGACAAAAACTATTGCCAAGCAACACAGAGACCTTTATACATTGTGACATCAGCTTGCACAGCAGAGCAGGAGGTCTGGATTCACAAAGACTGTCCAGCTGTAACATAAAAGTCATTTATCTGACAGTCCTTCATTATAAATCCCCTTTTAAAAGCAAATAATGGAAATGCAATCAAGCTAAACAAGCGAAAAGCATTTTTAAAGGTTACCCAGGTTTACATAAACAGTTCATTTCTGTTTGCAAGCCACTTTAACAAACATCCCACTCACTTTATGAAGCAGTTCAAGAGAATATGACCTCCTAATGTCATTGTGCATCAGGGTCAACACTATAATTTTCAAAGTGGCTGTCTGTATCTGCTCTGTTTGGTCCATCTAATTAGAGATAATGGACACTTGAGCTCATATCTGTAATATGCTGAATTTGGCTCCAGAAAATACAGCTGGGAAGCACCAATCATGCCAAATCCACCACTCAGCAACAGGCTGGACGGAGAGGGAAACTGTCCATCGCTGTTGAGGATACAGATGATCAAGGACAATAAGGCTACAGCAGGTTCAGGCCTCGGTGGAACAGAGTGTTTGTGTTGTACGTCTGTTGTTTGTGTGTTCAGCCTAACACATGATGAGCTCAGGACACACTGCGGCGATGCATGGAAAACAAATGCAAACGAGTGCAGGATCCACGTCTTCACGGGTCGTATGAACATCTAGAGGTATCTGAGAAAAACAATAAGTGAATATACAGCACTGAGAGATAAATTAGACTAAATAACCTAAAATGGACATATGCATAGAATGTACTCACCCTCAGGCTAAAACGTCTAAATCTAAAATGTAGATGAGTTTGTTTCTTCACGGAAACAGATTTGGAGAAATTAAGCACTTGCTCAGCAATGCAGTCAATGGGTGGTGTCAGAATGACAGTCCAAACCAACCTGGTCTCATAAAAATATGTACGTCTGTGCAACCCTGACAGGAATCAATAGATTTTATGCCTATTTCGTGATATTGTCACGACTGGCCGTACGACTGGGTTGTTTTTACGTACCTCACTGCATATTTGGCTGCAGTTTCAAAGAGAAATGTCCACTGAGTGGCGCTAAAACAAAGGTTGCAATACGTGGACCCTGGTACATTTATTACGCTGATATAGGTATGTAATACGGCAGTTCAGAATTGAAATATCCATGGACTGTTGGTAAAAGTTAAGATAACACTTAATTTCGATAGTCCACTTAACTTCCTTTTACACAGATTTGAACTGTTTTGTCGAACCGTAGTTACACAGGTTTGAACCGGAGCTCCTCACCTCTCAAGTACATCTGTGTCTGGGAGCTCCCAAACAAACCTGCGGTCTATGAAAACCCATAGATAAGAAGATGGATACGCTAACCTGATTTTACAAAGTGCAACATGTCCCTGGGTCAACATCTTTGTTGAAGATCAGATTTGAAGAAACCGTTTACAGTTTCTGTAAGGTTTAGGCTTACAATCAGTGTTTGGTGCCTGTACATCAGTGTCAGTCATCTATCATTTCCTCTGATTTTAGGCATTACTCATGGGTAGGGTTAGGTTTAGGGGTAGAGATGTGGTCAAAACTAAAATTTTGGAATAAAATGTTCCAGGGTCAACAAATTATGTTAACCCAGGAACACGTAGAACTCAGCAAAATCAGGACGTGCAGACAAGCTGAGATACATCTACTGGTTATCCCTCAGGCAGAGCCACATTTGATTGAGTCATTCCTTGGAGCTTGCACTGTGCTTTCCTGTCTTGTAAAGAATGAGTGCTTAACTTTAAGTGAAGAATTTAGCTCAGTCCAGTTGTTATTTCCCCACATCTGTAAAGATAAAACAAATAGCATTCATTGCTATACCCCAAAATCTGTTCAAATGTTAAAGTGTTGAGCAAAATGCTAAAGAACTGAGCCCTTATCAAATGTTTGACTTTTTTTTTTGAGTTCAAGATACCTTCTGATGAACCTACCTGGCAAACAACCAAGACTTGAATGGTGATAGGATTGTTGAGACCGTTTCAAACTCAACTGCTGCGATGTCTGAAAAATAGGTACTGATAACATCTACTTTCTGTTTCATCCAAAATATATTCCACACGTTTAACATCCTGCCAACTGTCTTTAAGCTATAGATTTTTCTGAATGAAGAGCCCCCGACCTTTATTGCTGTCAGATTAAAACGAACCAATTCAACCGCAACAATTGCCTCCGAGGGCACTGCCATAGCTTCCAATGGAAGATATTAAGAAAGGCCAGCAGCAAGAGAGTTATTATGAAAAGTAAATGTTGTGAAATGAGACGAACAAACAAAAACATTCTTGTTCAGTCACTCACACTTCGGTAAAAATAAACTTCAGCCATCCATTTGTAATAGTTCTGGCCATGCATTTCTAATTATCCTCTGGGCGGATATCCACACTTTTGGAGATGCATTTAGTTTACATCCAGGGACAGAGCTACATTATGCTTGTGATTGACTGACTGAAATGAGTTGTTAGGAGCATGACTCCTTCATTTAAATATGTGTATTAAGAGCTGTGTATAGGAAGATTGTAAAATCAAGAGAGTTATTTCAATTCAGACAAAGTACAATAACACATGTTTAATACATGAACATGGCGCGTTTATATTAAGTTGGTACAGGCACGTATTGTGGTGTTTTTATAATGTTGCTTGAGGTAGATTTTGTGGTCGTTCAGAATTCAAATATCCAGTGAGTGTCCCTATAGATTAATGCCATATCATGTTGCAAATATTCTCTACACCATACCTAAACCTAAACCTACCCGATAGTGTTAACAAATGCAAAAGTACTTCGCTAATGCAACTATGCTATTTTAACTTCCTTCTGCTGTTTTGTCGAACCGTTTAACACGGGATTCAAACTGGTGCTTTTCAGCACCTAAGTGCAACGCCTTATCACATGAGCTACCGAGTAAACTCTACTGAATTAGAAAATTCATACATATGAAGCTGTATATGTGACGACGCCATTCAAAAGTATCAGTTTTCAAATCATGCTGGATGTTAAAAATGTTTTAAAGTCATAACATAACTTTCTGCAAGTAATTGTCTGAATGACCTTTATTAATCACAAATGTCCCGGTAAATACTACTTTTGTGTGAAAAGGAATAAAAGTTGTGGGGGTTTTACTGCCTCTAGTGTATATTTCAACTGGAAACTGCAGCGACTTGTATGTATAGGTACGTTTTTTCAGTTTTGCAGAAGTGTATGTGGAGGCACGTTTTTCCAATAAGCCTAGTTTGCCGGTCTTTGATGATTGGGGTATTTCATACTTCTCTAATCTTCTGGAAAACACCTATGTAGCTTCTGAAAGGCGGTGTCAAATTAAAAAATAAATAGATAGAAGGAAAGAAATACAGAAAGAAAGAAAGAAATCAACATATCATTGTCATCTTGTTCAAAAGTTTACACCCCCAAGTCTTTAAGCATTAGTTTTTAATCATCCAGGTAACAGCACAATTGTATTAAATGATATTTATTTTCTAAATGTATAGCGCATGTTGTCACTAGTTATTACTCAAAACACTGCTCAGTGTCTTTAATTTTGCATGCAGTAGTAATGATCAATGGCAGAGCTTTCCTGAAAAATGTGTAATTTCTTGGTAAAGCATATTCCCACCATTTTAAAAGCCTTGAGAAAGTCATTTAATAGAAAAACATAATTTTTACCTAATTTGAGTTATGTAAGATAAAATATGTTTACACCAATCAGACAGTGCCTGATGTATGATCTTTATACACGTACAGTTAAAAACACATGCCTAAGTATGCAGACAGCAGTGCAGACACTGGATCATTTATAAACATACTGAATAAACAGAATGTTTTTCACTTATAGATTTAGAGCAAATATGTCACTATCCATAAATAGAGATAAGCTCATAAATTGCATGACTTCAAGACTTTAGGAACTGAAACTGTAAAAAGAGGAGAAGAACAAACTATTACCAGTGATGCTTACAGCTTACCATAGAACTAGTGATCCAAGGACATTCATATATTTCCAAAAATCAGTTTTTCTAGCATGTATTTGCACCTGATTTCAATGACAACTGTGACATAGCGGAGGAGTCGTTGCATTCCATTAGCAGGCTTTTATTGAGAATAGTCAGACAGGTAGAGATCGGTAACCAGGCAACAGCAGTTTCAGAGAATATCCAGAAATCGTAGTCGTAAGGTAGGCAATAGGTCAGGGCAGGCAGCGAGAATCAAATATCCATAAACCACAAGGTACTGCAAGACCCTGCCTCGAGTTCATAATCTCCCGGACTTGATAGATCTCGTCCCATTCCGTGGCCAGGGGAGGGATGTCGGGAGCCTCAACCTCGTTCTGGTGCCCCTCTCCGGCGGGGGCAGCAGCGGGCTTAAGCAGAGAGACATGGAATGTGGGTAAGATACAGTATTCAGCTGGCAGATCAAGATGATAAAAAACAGGAGTAATTTGTCTATCGACTTTGAAAGGACCCACGTACCTTGGACTGAGCTTTTTGCTTTGCAGGTGCAGACGGAGGTCCCTGGATGATAGCCAAACCCATTGGCCAGGCTGGTAGGGTGGATTGGGCTGGCGATGACGATCAGCTTGGTCAGTAACTCTCCTGATAGTGCTTTGAAGGTGGACGTGTGCAGAGTCCAAAGTTTGTTCGCTGCGTCTCAACCAGTGGTCTACTGATGGTAGGTCTGAAGGTTCGCCTGACCATGGGAACAGAGGGGGTTGGTATCCTAGGACACATTGGAATGTTGGTGGCTGGTTTCCTGAGTGAGTTCTGGGCATACTCCGCCCACATGAGAAATTGGCTCCAGTCGTTCTGGTTTATACTACAGTAGGTGCACAGAAATCTGATGAACTCTTGATTGAGTCTTTCAACTTGCCTGTTGGATTTCGGATGGTACCCCCAGGTGAGGCTCGCGTTGATATTGAGTTTGTTGCGGGAAGCCTTCCAGACACTTGAAGTGAATTGGGGTCCTCTATCTGACACTATGTCTTCGGGGAGACCGTAGAAACGGAAGACCTGATCCATCAACACTTGAGCGGTTTCCCAGGCAGTGGGTAGTTTAGGCAGCAGCACCAGGCAACAGGCTTTGGAGAACCGATCAATAACAGACAATACAGTGGTGTGATGGTTGGAGGGTGGTAAATCGATCACAAAGTCTATGGCCAGATGTGACCAGGGTCGCTGAGGTATAGGTAGGGGTTGGAGTAGTCCTGCAGGTTTTAGTCTGGATGACTTAGAGTTTTGGCATTCGACACAGGCTTTAATGAGGGTAGAGACGTTGAACTGGTTGGACACCAGCTCGGTGGTCGCCAGAATACCAGGATGACCGGCACTGGGATTGTTGTGGACGAGGTGCAGGATACGAGGACATAAAGGTTCTGGCACGTACAACTTGGAGGGCGGGCATTCGGGTGGGATGGGTTCTGTAGCTTGAGCATCACGGATCTCTCTGATAATGTCCCATTGAACCGGTGCTAGAATGACGGATGGTGGGATGATGGTTTCTGGCTCATTCACCTCGGTGATAGAGTCATACTGGCGTGAGTGAGCATCCGCTTTGACATTCTTAGAACCTGGTCGGTATGTAATCTGAAAGTGGAATCTGGAGAAAAAGAGAGCCCATCTTGCCTGCCTGGCGTTCGCTTAGCGGATCGTAGTTTCGATGGTTGGTGAAGACTAGAGAGGGTTCCTTTGACCCCTCGCCATTCTTCAAGCGCTGCCTTCAATGCCAGAAGTTCTCGGTTGCCTACATCGTAGTTCCTCTCTGCCTGATTCAATTTGCGAGAGTAAAAGTCGCAGGGATATAGCTTAAGGGGGTCCCCCTGGCGTTGGGGCAGAACAGCACCAATAGACGTTGGAGGCGTCGACTTCGACGACAAACTGACATTCTAGGTCGGGGTGGCGCAGAATGGCTGTGGTTGTGAATCGATGCTTGAGATCCTGGAAGGCGTTCTCACTTTCCATGGAAATCGGCGATGGCCCTTGCGGGTTATGGATGTCAATGGAGCGGCCACCTTACTGAAATTCCGGATGAACCGTCGGTAGAAATTGGTGAATCCTAAGAATCTTTGTAGTTCTTTCAGGGTCTCAGGTTTTGGCCAGTTGACAGTTGGTGACCCTAGTTTCGTCCATAGCGACCCCGTCGGCGCTGATTATATAGCCCAGGAAGGAAATCTTTGTTTGATGAAATTTGCACTTGGAAATCTTGGCGTAGAGTTGGTGATCAATGACTTTCTGCAGAACGGCTCTGACATGACTTATGTGGGATTCCAAATCCTCAGAATAGACCAGAATGTCGTCGATGTAGACGATGACGAATTTATTCAGCATACTGCTGAAGATTTCGTTGACCAGAGACTGGAAGACAGCCGGACTATTGGATAGACCGAAGGGCATGACCAGATATTCGTAGTGGCCGTTGGTGGTTGAGAAGGCCGTTTTCCACTCATCACCATCCCTGATTCGCACTAAATTATAAGCACTGCGCAGCGTACTGTTTAGGCTGCGGACAGCGAATAATGTGATCCGTGCGAATAGCTAGGTCCATCTATTGATCCAGAGTCTTATCCTCATCCCAATTAGACAACTCCGATTGTAACTCCTCTCTCAATCCCCGGTGGTAAATAGTGAGCAGCGGATTGCTCTCCCATCCAGTTTGTGCTGCGAGAGTTCTGAATGTCATGGTATACTCCGCTGCGGTAGATGTGCCCTGCTTGAGTGTCATCAGCTCGTCTTTAGCATTTCTCCTGTCAGCAGAATGGTCAAACACTTCCCGAAACCAACGTAGGAAGCTTGAAAATGAGGGAAATGCTATGCGCCTGCCTCTCCATAATGCAGTCACCCAATCCAGTGCTTTTCCCTCTAACAGTGAGCAAACAAGCGACACCTTGCTGTCGTCGGTGGTAAAGCAACTCGCTTGTTGTTGCATGTAAATCTCACATTGCAAGAGAAAGGGAGAGCTGGCACAGATACTGGGGCTGGCTGGCTTTGAGCAGTGGCAGCGGTAGTTAGAGCTTGCATGGAGCGGACAAGTTCCTCGGTCAACTTAGTGAGACTTTCTAGCTGTTGGTGATGTGTATCAAGTTTAGAGGCTTGACAGTTTACCTCTCTGATGACTTCAAATAAAGCCGCTGGATCTTGTTGTGGCTTCTGTGACATAGCGGAGGAGTCGTTGGATTCCATCAGCAGGCTTTTATTGAGAATAGTCAGTCAGGCAGAGATCGGTAACCAGGCAACAGCAGTGTCAGAGAATATCCAGAAATCGTAGTCATAAGGGAGGCAATAGGTCAGGGCAGGCAGCGAAAATCAAATATCCAATAAACAATCCAAAGAGGACAACAAGAGGAAAACACTCAGTAGTGACTGCTAGGCAAATCAAGACTTCACAAAGAGACACACAAAACATGGCGTTTAAATAGTCCAGATAACAAGCTACACCTGGTAGCGGAAAAAGCTAAGGTACGTGGGTCAAATGAGTCCGGGTAGGAACCTTAGTATTTCGGCGAAGGTTCCCGCTTCTGGGACCTGGAGAGGGCCACAGAGGCGCGGCTTGTGACACCAGCAAAGCACATAAAGCACAACCTTGGTGTTTTTTTCTGTTAGACATCAATGTACAATATACCTAGATCTAAATCCAGATAAACACATATATATTTATTTTATTGTCCAGCTATAAATTAATTAAAGAAAAAAAAACTACATACAGTAGACTTTATGACTTTCTGTACACTTCTTTGAAATGATGTGTAATGTGAATGCTAAATATACTGTTGTGCTGGTTGCATGAAACTGAAGTGATGATTAAACGATTCCCACTATTAACTAACTATTAACTATAACTTTTTGCTTATTAATTAATAGTCAGTTAATACATCTAATATTTAATCATGCAGGATAAGACATTAATATGTGCTTTATAAATACTAATAAACAGTCAACATGCCTGTAATATGCATGTTAATAAACAACTAGTTCATAGTGAGAATTGGTGTTTACGATAAAGTGTTACCAAATATTCTTACCAAGTCTCATCTTTTCTTTCCTTTTTTTTTTTTATAATAAAAACTTTACAGTTTCAAAGAACATAAGATGTCAATATTACAATACAATGTATGATGTAGGGTTTGACTTTACCCCTAAATTCAATGTACACAACAGTAACTACAAATCCACTTTTGGGTGCCTGGAATCCAATTGTTTTTGCAAATTGCAGTGATCCATTTGCTTCTATTTTCTGTAGTCTTTGGCAGACTGTAAAAAGATAGCTTATTTTCTTATTGAACCCATTTGTGCAGTCAATTGAACAAGAGCTCTTTCCCATTTTAGAAGTGTTTCAGGCTGAACACTAATGCTGCCACTCAGTCTTTCTGTGCTCAGTTGGTGTAACTGCAGGGATTTTAGTCTGCCGTGACGTCATGTGTACAACATCTATACACTCTCACAAATAAAGGTACAAAAGCTATCACTAGGGAGATACCTTTTCAAAAGGTACCCTTTTGTACCTATTAAGTTTAAATGTGTATACTTCAAGTACTAAACAGTACCTTTAAGGTACCAAAATAAACCCTTTCAATTCAAACATGTACCTTTTGAAAAGGTACCGCCCAGATACAGCTTGTGTACATTTGTGAGAGTGTAGAAAGATGTACAGTAATATGCTTTTCACACAGATAATGGTCACTTGAAAAAGTCATAAAATCCCTGCTGCTGTCCCTATATCAGATTTAGAATTGCAAAATACATCATGGATGCAAATAAATATTTCCTCTTAAAGATAATGGTCAATGATGGTAGCTTGTTGGTATATGCTGCTGCTGATGTTGTCTAGCCCTATCACTGAAGGCACACTAACACTACACATTTTTAGACTCTTCTGATTTACGTCATCAGCTTGTTACTATATTATTACTAGAAGAGAACTCTTTTCAACACAGAGGATCTCTTTTCTCGGTATGGAGATGGATTCCGTCGAAAAAATAGTGTGCCTTACGCAGGAACGTGCTCAGTCAGTGGTTCACAGCCACGTCCGGCCCTGGTTCCTTTCTTCCCCGAGGTGCATGAGGAGGTGACTCGCTCTCATCTTCTGCCCAGTCACTGTAGAGCCATGGCAGCTCTGACTGCCAAAACCTACAGTGCAGCCGGGCAGGCTGCTTCAGCTCTACACGCAATGGCCATCCTGCAGGTCCACCTTCTGGCAGACTGGTGAGTCCGATGGTTCCATTATCGACGAGACTGGAGGCATGGGCCGTGCTTTCCAGCCCTTCGAAATGGCTCCTCCAGACGATCCGGTTTGGCCATGCGATGCAGTTCGCCCGGCATCCTCACAGATTCAGTGGCGTGCTCGAGACTGTGGTGGCAGCCCGAGACGCCTCTGTTCTTTGCGAGGAGATTGCTGTCCTTCTGGCAAAGGATGCAATAGAGCCGGTCCCTCCAGCCGAGATGAAGTCAGGGTTTTACAGCCAAAGAAGGGTGTTGGCCTCCAGCCCATCTTGGACCTGCGAGTTCTGAACCGCGCCTTACACAGGCTTCCTTTCAGAATGTTGACGCAGAAACGCATTATCAAATGCGTTCAGCTCCAGGATTAGTTTCGCAGCGGTCGACCTGAAGGACGCTTACTTCCATGTCTCGATTCTTCCTCGACATAGACCGTTTCTTTGGTTTGCGTTCGAGGGTCGAGCATGGCAGTACAGGGTCCTCACCTTCAGGCTCTCCCTGTCACCACGAGTCTTTACAAAGTTCGTGGAGGGCAGTTGGCGTCCGGATCATCAACTACCTCGATGATTGGCTCATTATGGCCCATTCTCAAGAGCAGTTGTGCGATCACAGGGAGCTGGTGCTTCAGCACCTCAGCCGGTTGGGGCTTCAGGTCAACTGGGAAAAAAGCAAACTCTACCCTCTGCTAATAATCTCTTTTCTCGGTGTGGAGTTAGACTCGGTGAGTAAGACAGCGCACCTCACAGAGGAACGAGAGTGGTGCCACTGAAACACTTTCAGAAGCTCCTGGGGCATATGGCATCTGCAGCCGCTGTAACGCTGCTGGGATTACTCCATATGAGATTACTCCATATGCACACTGTCGTCATGTGGGCTGGCGCTGTATGCAACGGGCAGACGGCCTCGGGACAGGGCCCCAGCTGCTTTGGCATATCAATTGCTTAGAGCTGGTAGCAGTACCCTTGGCCCTGCAGCGGGTCCGGACGGACAACACTGCGACTGTGGCATATATATCAACCGGCATGGGGGGGTATAAGATTGCGTCGGATGTACCAGGTCGCTCGCCATCTCCTCCTATGGAGCCAGCACCGGTTCAAATCCCTGCATGCTGTTCACATCCCGGGGCAGCTCAATCATGCGGCCGACGCACTTTCACGACAGCTTGCCTACCCGGGAGAGTGGCATCTCCATCCCAAGACGGTTCAGCTGATCTGGAGTTGATTCGGGGAAGCGCAGGTAGACCTGTTTGCTTCCCACGAGTCCTCCCACTGCCAGTGGTTTTATTCCCGCACCGAGGGGACCCTCGGCACGGATGCACTGGCACACAGCTGGCCGCAAGGCCTACGAAAGTACGCCTTCCCCCCAGTGAGCCTCGTCCCCCATCTCGTCGTGAGGTTCCTGAGGGGCGCAAGGAGGTTAAACCCTCCAAAGTCGCCCCTGATACCCTCCTGGGACCTCTCTGTTGTGCTAGCAGGCCTTCAGAGGGGTCTCTTTGAGCCACTGGACTCAGTCGAGCTTAAATACTTATGGAGGTCAGCAGAAAGGGAAGGCTGTCTCCAAGCAGAGGTTGGCATACTGGATAGTGGATGCCATTGTCTTGGCGTACCAGACCCAGACCCTGGTCGAGCAGCCTGCAAGCACCAACGGCGCTCAGACTGGGGTGGAGCAGTCTGACGCTAGGCCCAGTATCCAGGTGATTACTTTGCCCGGAAGGTCAGCCCCTGTACTGGGATAGGTGGCCGCATGCCTGATTCCCCAAGGGTAATCTCTTGCGAAGGTGACTCCACAAGAAAGTTTCCCAGACGGTAAACTCGTGTCTCCCCTCGGCCCGTCTCTGTTGACTATTCTTTCCCCCTGCAGGTGGAACTAGCCCCTGAGGCATGTTTGTATGCGTACTTACCGCACTTACAGTCCATATTTGTGTAACCGCACATTTACCTCCCTGCGGGCAGGGTGGGGTTCTCCGTAGCCCTTCTTCCCTCGTTCCGCCAAACTGTAACAACAAAAAGGAGGATCTGAAGCAGCCCTCGTGAAGGTTGAAATCCCTTCTCTATATTTTAAACTATTCTCTAGCTCAGGAACGCACAGTTTGGCTCCCTCCGGTAGCAAGGGGCTACCGTTGATCCCTGCGGGTATCACGGTAAGCGAGATTGTACTCGGAGCGTTGGGAAGGTTACGACCTGGCCCAGCAATCGTCGACACGCTTATGCCTGTCAGAACAAATGGCAGTGCTGTTGGTTGTGACAGGTTTCTTGTCTGTGGCGCTTTCCATATGGACCCCAGTCTGTCGTCACCACATAACGTCTCCGTTCCCTCCATCAGGAAACGGGGGTTACAATATGTAACCGAGACGTTTCTCTGCATAATCCATTCACAATCTGAAGCAAAGCTATGTTTGTTTAGAAGGACCAATTGACCACATACAGCCTACAATTTGAGGAGTAGCAAAAGTGAGTGAATCGCAAAAATATATATATATATATATAGTAAGTGATTGACAGTGATAACGTAACAAATTTAGCGCCTAACACGCTAAAAAAATTTAAAAATTTAGCTGCACATTAAGTGATTCAGACTAGAGTTTGACTGACATAAAAAAAAATATTAAATAAAAATATATTTTTTAATATAGTAAGCAATGAATGGATGAACAGTTTGCTGATTAAAACTACTCATATATGAGTGTCTAGTTAATAAAGTGGGAAGTTGAAGTTTAGGGTCAGTGATATTCTTATGATATCTTATTCAAATAATATTGTAAATAATTTTGGTTTATTATTATTTTTTTTAATTATTATTATTTTTATTTTTATTATTTATTTTATTTTTTTGAGCCATATTTGCAACACTGCACTGCTGGCACAAACAAACAAACAAAAAAACATGACACAAACAACATGAAATTGCATGTTAATTCTTCTGCCATTATTTACTGTGTTGCACTTATTATTGTCTCAGCTTTTACAATGCAGGAGAGGTTTCCCTACCCTTTATAATCTTCGAGCTGGCTTATCTTTATGCAGAAGTTCCTTAAGAACGGACCTTGACAAATGGTCACCTGACCATTTGCAAAGACCTGTCCCCCTTGGTTAATGTTGCTATGCCTGAGAAACAATGCTGTTCTCACACTACACATCATGTTCTCAAGCAGTGAAAAACTCACAACACACCAATAGACAAGACAGAGCAGGTTACTTCTGAGAGTCTCAGGACTCTCAGCTTTCCAATTTTGTAATTTTTAAAGAAATTAAATAAATATTGTTTTGTGGCTCTTTAATTAAAGATCACTGTATTGCTAAAGTTAAAGGGGCATGTGAACCTTACCCTTTCCTGTCTGATTCATGGTTTGGATATAGCCATGGATCATGGGCATGTGCATATCAATAACAATAATAATAATAATAAATATATACAGTACTCTGCAAAAGTCTTAGGCAAACTGTATTTTCACCAACAAAAAAAATGGTTTTAAGTCTGTTATTTTTAACAGATATTAACAGAAGTTATTTCTATCTTTTTTTTATGGTAGCGTGTCAATTGGAAATATCAGTTTACATTTCCAAACATTATTTTTGTCATTAATTGTCATAATTCATTGAGATTATTATCTGCACAAGGAGTCTGACAAAAGCCAGTGCTCCACACATAGATCTGATCTGATCATCATCCAGTCAGTTCTGGAATGACATGAAGTAACAGAACAACCTGAGACAGACTAAATCCAGAAGAACTGTGGCAACACCTCCAAGATGCTTCAACAATCCTACCTGGAAAAATATGGGCAAGTGTACTGTACCTCAGAACAGAAGCTGTTTTACCAAAATCTTTAGTACCAAATATTTATTTGAGTTAGATAATTGAAGTTAATTGATAAGTTAAACCTATTTATGGTACTATTTTTGAAAGCACCCATATTTTACAGCATTTTTGAGTGTCTAAAACTTTGAACAGTACTGTAGATTTGCAGGTAGATTTTTTTTTATATTTCCAACTGACACAGTCAAGTCAAGTCAAGTCACTTTTATTTATATAGTGCTTTTAACAATACAGATTGTAGTAAAGCACTGAACATTATCAGATAGAAAAACTTTAATTAATTCAACTTTATTTATCAAATGCAGAGACGGTCTCTGTAGTCAAGACGACGGTAATCACTGGAAATCAGGTGTCCCCAACT